>JAXQQM020076839.1:110000-149922 GCA_034641835.2 Pinus albicaulis | reverse complement strand
TTTTTAAAAAACAGAGTATGCTTCTAGAAATTCCGACAACGTCGAAATAAAAATAAAAAATACAGAAATAGGAAGATAATGGACTGTCCAAAAAGGCTAAAACTGGTGCTTCTAGAAATTCCGATAGCGAACAAAAAAAAAAAAAATCGAAATTTTTTGAACTTTAATCCTAAAAATAAAACTATGGAATGGACTCATGACTTAGCAAAGAATTGTGCTAACAGGCAGTTTAATGATACATTCATTATTTTAGTTTATGGAGTTTTTGGATGTACATTAAATTTTAGTTTATGGATTTGTTAATTATTTTGCTAGTTTAAAAAAATTCTATATAGTATATAACTTGTATTAAAAATATAACAATTTTGATTTCTAGTCATAACATGCTATAAGTACAATCTAACTATGATGCAAGTCACTTTAATACTTAAATTAAAATAAAATATATCATGTATCAATTTAATACTGAGCATGAAAATAATTATAAATATGTTTCATTTTAGCTTGTAGAAAGTGTCTTTTAATGCAATCAATATGTATGTTACTACAATGATTTTGAAATTAAATTATTTGAACTCTAAAATTGTCCATATTATAATTTTAAAAATCTATATATGGAAAATTATGTGATCCACCCATATACCATTGCATGGCTAACTCTTTTCGTATTTCAATCAAAACCTTATCTCAGGGTTCAATTAAAAAACAAAAATAGGATTGAAACCAGTTTTATTCAATTTTAAAAGATATCTTATAAACAAAAAATAAATTTTATTCAATTTTATTTCTTTTGAAGTCATCTACAAGATCTTAGTCATAACATGACTTTGATACTTAAAATGAACTAAAATATATCATGTATCCATTTAATATTGAACATGGAAAGAATTAAAAATATGATTCATATTCGCTTGTAGAAACTAAATTTTAGTGCAATAAACATGTATATTACTACAACGATTTAAAAATTAAATTATTTGAATTCTAAAGTCATCCATATTATAATAAAAAAATTATATATGGAAATTTTTGCGACCCACCCATATACTATTGCATGGTCAACTCTTTTAAGTATATAAATCAATTCCCTATCTCAAGATTCAATTAAAAAACACAAATAGGATTGAAATAAGTTTTACTCAATTTTAAAACATGTTTTCTAAACAACAAATAATTTTTCTTCAATATTATTTCTTTTAAGATTATCTACAAGAGATTAGTCATAAAACAATATATGATATTTCTATAATTTTATATAATGTTATGAACTTTCCTAAATTTACTTAGCTATCCAAATATTTCAATCAATTCCTTATCTTAAGATACAATTAAAAACTCGAATATGATTGAAATAAGTTTTTTTCAAATTTAATAAATTTCAAGATGTAAATTACAAATAATTTTTATTCGATTTTATTCTTTTGAGATTATCTACAAGAGCTTATTCATAACATGATATGTGTGTGTGTGTCGCACTTTTTACTATCCAATATGGAGCATGTGTGTAACTCTTTCCTTGTTTTATATCAAATTAACACATGACATTTATTTATTTTTTTGTCATTAAAAAAACTTTCATTGGATTTTTAGGATTCCATGCTTTATATCAAACTAACACATGACATTTATTTATTTTTTTGTCATTCAAAAAACTTTCATTAGATTTTCAGGAAAACAGAGCTTACAAAATATGTCTCAATAGTCCCCTTTCTCTCATTTTGACTAGACTTGTTTAGTTTGGGGACTGGAGGATACCATAGAGGACGTTTTATATTCTTTATTTCGCAAGCGTAGAAGCCATAACATACTAGGCAAAAACAAAAAGGAGACCAAAAGTGATAGTAGCATATTGAGGGGAGTGGGGAGGGAGTATAGTGGGAGCTGCAAAATAACCAACATGGTCGTGCATATGAAAATCAATATGTTCCACCCGCGCTTCCAGAATCTAGACTTCGAAGGTGGTCAGTTGTGCGACGGTGCTTGCAGCGAAGGTTGTCCAACTGTTCCAAAATTTCATTCTTACTATATTGGATATCGCTTATGTAAGCCACAATCTCATTACGATCCTCATACCTATGGTCCCTAAGAATTTCCATATTGATTTGTATTTTTCGAAGTTTCTCTGTTATGGATTCCATGGTTGCAGTATCCACTATGTGACCTGGAGAATGTGTTGGAGAGAGAGCCACTGCACCCTCGGGATCCTGGATGGTTGAGTTCCAGGAGGAAGATTTGTAGCTTGACGCAAGATGCCCCACATTGATTTTCTGACCCCACACCCCCCCCCCCCGCTGCGAGGTTGGCCTCGTTGGCAAGGAATAATGTGCTTTGCATGTACAGATGAGCGGCTAGAAATAAGGGTCTAGGAATAACCTCCGAGGAACCTGAAAGAAGAGTGAATGATACGAGGACCAAGAAAAAAATACCCATAATTGACACACACCAGAACCCAAACACTACGGGCTTTGAAACAGGATGGGCAAGTGTAGAAAATATCTAACATGGCTCTGATACCATGTATAAATTACATCAATGGATTCAATATAATCATGCAATGTACTAAAACAAGATACTGAATCCTTCTAGAATATTTGCGGAATATAAATCATGATCGCTCAATCACATGCAAGTAAGAGAAAGAAGTAAATCAATCACACAACACAAGATTTTCCTGGGGAAAGAAACTTCTCAAAACCCCTCCATATTTATTGTATAATCAACCAAGGAATCATGAAACAATACAGTGCATGTGTGCTCACAAGAACTTCATACACTCTACCAATTGCTTCACACCGATCTAGGAAAAATTGGACCAATACATAGCAAATTTCCTGCCCACCTTCAGCCGACCTTGCTCACGCAATCCCTAGGAAAAATAATTCTTATTAAATAGGAATTAAAACCTTCCTTGACTGCACAATCCATCATGGGCTTCCTGTGGCTTTAGAACTGCACCTAGGAAGTTTGCTAATAATACGACTGATAGTTTACTTGCCTTTAAAATTTGTCTCAACTGGGTCATCATTATAATTGACATGCATGCAGCTATTAATAGTGAATCATCAGTTACTTGGTAGATCACTACTTGTGAATTAAATCTATTTTAATTCACTTGATCTTCAACTAGCTCACCAATCAGTTATAACTGGTTAAATTGATTTTAACTCAATTAATTTGAGTTAATTGATTGCACTCACACCACACTAGTGCTACAACTGCAACTGGACACTGTAAATAAGAGAATCACTCTATATGCCTATCCTTTGACCCTCAACTCGAAATTATTGAGCTAACTAATTCTACCACACTTAGTTAACTATTACAATTTGTTATGAGATAAGATTACAATTTATTTAAAAATTGGTCGCCCACATTAGCACTAATATGTCACCTAATTCCTCACTCATGTGTGACCTAGAATCCCACACTATTATCCGTGCATTTTCTTGTTGAATTTCAGCACTCCCTCTCAAAAGAGTGATTATTAGCTACCCCGATCCTACCTATGGGTATTCGACTCGCTCTTCGCAAACACCTCTTCAAGATATGTGCATCCTACCATCCGTTGGAATGTACCGCAACAACATAATGCGCCTCTCAACACAATCTATGTTGAAGGTTGCAACAAGAAACAAGAAATTAGCATCCTGAAACAACATCCTCGATCCTAGTGAAAATTAAGCACCTATACTAGGATGGAGCTTCAGGTTATTTTTAGGTGTAAGTCTATTTTTAGAATGGATGAGCAAATTCTATTTATAGCAGAAGTCTATTTATAGATGGTGAGAAAATTTTATTTATAGATGATGTTCTATTTTTATATGTATGCGCGAAGTCTATTTATAGATCACATGTCTATTTATAGATGCATGTTGACTATTATTATCCATTAATAATAGTTGGACAATAAATATTAATCTATTCTCATGGAGCGCTTGAAATAAGTTAACTGAAGTGGAAAACCAGTTAGCTGAAGGAATTTCGAGTTCAAAGGTTGGTTGGTAGGACATGGAAGTGGACTTAGTTGTAACTAAGTGAGTCGAAGTTGTAACAGATTTGGATGTGTAGTTATGTGAGTTGTAAAGTAGTTTAACTGAGTTAAGTGAGTTAAACTCAGTTGTGCTAGTTGTAATCGAAGATACACTAGATACACTAGTGAGAGATCAGTGAATTAAATATTAAATTGATTCACATGGAGTGATCTCACATGCAACTGAAGATTTACTACTGTTAACTACATGCATGTCAGATCCAGTGGAGACCCAGTTGAGAGGTAGGTGAAAGGGACAATTGACTATCAGTTGTACTATATTGGATTGAACTCTTGAAAGCCAAACACACATTGGATGTGCTCATGAGGATTGCGCAGTCAAGGAGGGCATGATTGCATCGAATTGGTCTTTGTAATCAACTTGGATTGCGCAGTGGAGGCAGGGCTGTTGTGAGGTAGAAAATTGGCTAAGGCACTTGCCAAATTTCTGCATGATAGTGTGAGACAATTATATATTGTACTAAGAGCTCTTGGAGTAGAGTTTTGTATGAGATTGTTTCATGATACATGATATATACATAATATATGATAGTGGGGGTTTTAGCTTTATGCTTTTCCGGTAAACATCTGTGTTATGTGTGAATGATGTTTATTCATGTGTTTGCAATTGGCGATCGTGTTTTAAATTTCCAAAAATATTTTTTGTAGAAGTGATTCTGTATTTAACAGTGGCATATAATTGTTAAATCAGGAGAATCCAAGATGAACATGCATATTGTATAATTTCACACTCTGAGATCGTGGTACCGGATGTCAATATCCTTGGACCCGCTATGGAATAAATTTATTCTCTGGTAAACATATGTGTTATGTGTGAATGATCTTTCTTCACGTTTTTGCAATTGGCGATCATCTTTTAAATTTCCGCAAGACTTTTTGTAGAAGTGATTTTGTATTTAACAATGGCATATAATTGTTAGATCAGGAGAATCGAAGCAATAAATAATTGCATTAAAATTTCTACATGATATCAGAGAGCAGGAATATTTGGGTGTGCTGAGTTTCAAGAATATCTGGAAATTTTGATGCAAAATTTTTGGGAGAAAAAAAAAATAGCATTATTTGATTCCCTTGCAAAAAATACCCAAATTGGAAAAAAACATGTCGAATTAGAGTTCGGATGAGAGAGATATCATGGATTTAAAATCAGCTCTTTTTTTAGAAATTTTTTACCAGAAAATTACAATGTGCGCGAACCAAGAACCTACATGCACTCGAGGTTGAGAGTTGCATGAAAATCTGAGGAGAAAACCAGAGGTTAGTGACTTGGTGGTTGAGATTGAGCCTCTCAACATGCAGCCTGAGAAGCAGTCTCAGAAGGTTGTGGAGCAGCCATAACTAGAGATGCAAAAGAATCTCTATAGACTTGATGTAGATGTGATTTCTACAGAGCTTCCTACCATTGGGAAGTGTGAGAAAGTCATGCCTTTGACCCTTGAGAGGGAGATGGATTTACATGTAGGTAAAAGTGAACCTCAGGATGTCGAGCAACCACAAGATGAGGATCATGGAGTGGGAGAAGCCACTCATGCAGAGAAATTTCGAGTTAGACAGGTAGAGGGAGTGCATGCATCTATACCACTAGGTGAGAGGTGGGGCGACATGCATGAATAATCCCATGAAGAAATTTCTGGGCAGGATTCATTAATATAGTGTGGATCTCATGAATTGAACCTGGCTACGAGGAGCCCACAGAGCAGCAGTAGCAGGATCAGTTGGATTGATGCAGTCAGATGTCGTAAGGACATGAAATCAAAGTGACAGTGTCAGATACTGGAGCGCGGATCAGAGTTGACAGCAAGTGTAGAGTGCATGGATGCAGAGGTCAACAATGCGGTGGTTCCTGAAGACATGTGCAGTTGGTACCAACAGAAGTCTAGAGACTTTGATGACAGATGCATTATATTGATTCAGTTTTTTGGAGGCTATTCAATTTCGGAAGTGTTGCATGTGCGAGAAACACTAGAGAAGTGTTCCATACAAGAGTTGTAGGGCACATGCAAAGGTTGCAGGGCAAATGCATGGAGTTGCATGTTGCATGCAAAGACATTCATTTATTGTTGAGAGGGAGTGTTGAAGGTTGCAACAAGAAACAGTGAAATTGGCATCTGGAAAAAAAATCCTTGATCTTAGTAAAAATTAAGCACCTATAGTAGGTGGGGCCCACACATGCTATTTTTAGGTGTAAGTCTATTTTTAGAACAAATGAGCAAATTCTATTTATAACGGAATTCTATTTATAGATGTTCAGAAAATTCTATTTATAGATGATGTTATATTTTTAGATGTATGTGCGAAGTCTATTTAAAGATCACATGTCTATTTATAGATGCATGTCGACTATTATTATCCCTTAATAATAGTTGGACAATAAATATTAATTTATTCTCATGTAGCACTTGAAATCAGTTAACTGAAGTGGAAAACCAGTTAGCTGAAGAAATTTCGAGTTCAAAGGTTGGTTGGTCAGACATGCAAGTGGACTTGAGTTGTAACAGAGTGATTCTAGTTGTAACAGAGTTGGATGTGTAGTTATGTGAGTTGTAAAGTAGTTTAACTCAGTTAAGTGAGTAAACCTCAGTTGTGCTAGTTGTCACTGAAGATACACTAGTGAGCGATTAGTGGATTTAATTTTAAATTAATTCACATAGAGTGATCTCACATGCAACTAAAGATTTACTACTGTTAACTACATGCATGTTAGATTCAGTGGAGACCCAGTTGAGAGGTAGGTGAAAGGGACAGATGACCATCAGTTGTACCATATTAGGTTGCACTCTTGCAAGTCAAATACACATTGGATATGATCATGAGTATTGCGCAGTCAAGGAAGGCATGATTGCATCGAATTGGTCTTTGTAATCAACTTGGATTGCGTAGTGAAGGCAGGTTGTTGTGAGGCAGAAAATTGGCTAGGGAATTTTCCAAATTTCTGCATGACAGTGTGAGACGATTGTATATTGTACTAAGAGCTCTTGGAGTATAGTTTTGTATGAGATTGTTTCATGATCCATGATATATACATAATATATGATAGTGAGATTTTTAGCTTTATGCTTTCCCAGTGAACATATGTGTTATGTGTGAATGATATTTCTTCATGTGTTTGCAATAAGCAATCGTGTTTTAAATTCCGCAAGAATTTTTGTAGAAGCGATTTTGTATTTAACAGTGGCATATAATTGTTAGATCAGGAAAATCCAAGATATACATGTATATTGTATAATTTCTAAATGGTATCGAAGCTGTGTTATAAATTTTCTACATGGTATGAGAGCAAGAATATTTGGGTGCGCGAGTTTCCAGAGAATATCTGAAAAATTTGATGCAAAAATTTCAGAAAAAAAATAAAAAATAAAAAATAAATAAAACTAAAAATAAAAATAAAATAAAATAAATAAATAGCATATTTGAATTCCTTGCAAGAAAATATCCAAATTGAAAAAAAAAAAAAATCCGGTCGAATCGGAACTCGAATGAGAAAGATATCATCGATTTAAAATCAGCTCTTTTGTTAGAAATTTTTTGCAGTTGCGGGAAAATTACAATGTGCGCGAGCCAAGAACCTACATGCACTGAGGTACAAGTTGCATCCAAAGCTTTGAGGAGCAAAGTGGAGGTTAGTGACTTGGTGGTTGAGAGTGAGCCTCTCAACATGCAGCCTGAGAAGAAGTCTCGGAAGGTTGTGGAGCGGCCACAACTGGAGATGCAGAAGAATCTCTATAGACTTGATGTAGATGTGATTTCTACAGAGCTTCCTACCATTGGATGTGTGAGAAATTCATGTATTGACCCTTGAGAGGGAGCTGGATTTGCATGCAGGTAAGAGTGAACCTCAGGATGTGGAGTAGCCACAAGATGAGGATCATGGAGTGGTAGCAACCACTCATGCAGAGAAATTTCAAGCCAGATGGGCAAAGGGAGTGCATGAAGCTATACCACTAGGTGAGAGGTGAGGCGACATGCTTGAATAATCCCAAGAAGAAATTTATGGGCGGGATTGATTGATATGGTGTGGATCTCATGAATCGAACTTGGCTACAAGGAGTCCACATAGCAGCAGTAGCAGGATCAGTTGGATTGATGTAGTCAGATGTCATAAGGACATGAAATCAAAGTGACAGTGTCAGATACTGGAGTGCGGATTAGAGTTGACAGCAAGTGCAGAGTGCATGGATGTAGAGGTCAACAACGCAGTGGTTCCTGAAGACATGTGCAGTTGGTATTGCAGAAGTCAGAAGACTTTGATGACAGATGCATTATATTGATTCAATTGTTTGGAGGCTATTCAGTTTCAAAAGTGTTGCATGTGCGAGAAGCACTAGAGAAGTGTTGCATACAAGAGTTGTAGGGCACATTCATGGAGTTGCATGGCGCATGCAAAGGTTGCAGGGAGAATGCATGGAGTTGCATGTCACATGCAAATACATTCCTTTCTTGTTGAGAGGGAGTGTTGAAGATTGCAATAAGAAATAGTGAAATTGACATCCGGAAACAACATCCTAGATCCTAGTGAAAATTAAGCACCTACACTTGGTGGGGCCCCCATAGGGTATTTTTAGGTGTAAGTCTATTTTTAGAACAGATGAGAAAATTCTATTTATAGCGGAATTCTATTTATAGATGTTGAGAAAATTCTATTCATAGATGATGTTCTGTATTTAGATGTATGTCCAAAGTCTATTTATAAATCGCATGTCTATTTATAGATGCATGTCGACTATTATTATCCCTTAATAATAGTTGGACAATAAATATTAATCTATTCTCATGGAGCACTTGAAATTAGTTAACTGAAGTGGCAAACCAGTTAGCTGAAGTAATTTCGAGTTCAAAGGTTGGTTGGTGGGACATGCACGTGGACTTGAGTTGTAATAGAGTGATTTTAGTTGTAACAAAGTTGGATGTGTAGTTGTGTGAGTTGTAAAGTAGTTTAACTCAGTTAAGCGAGTTAAACTCAGTTGTGCTAGTTGTAACATTAGTGAGAGATCAGTTAATTAAATATTAAATTAATTCACATGGAGTGATTTCACATGAAACTGAAGATTTACTACTGTTAACTACATGCTGTCAAATCCAATGGAGACCCAGTTGAGAGGTAGGTGAAAGGGATATATGACTATCAGTTGTACTATATTGGGTTGCACTCTTGCAAGTCAAATACACATTGGATATGCTCATGAGGATTGCGCTGTAAAGGAGGGCATGATTGCATCGAATTGGTCTTTGTAATCAACTTGGATTGCGCAGTGGAGGCAAGCCATTGTGAGGCAGAAAATTGGCTAAGGCATTTGCCAAATTTCTGCATGACAGTGTGAGACGATTGTATATTGCACTGAGAGCTCTTGGAGTAGAGTTTTGTATGAGATTGTTTCATGATCCATGATATATACATAATATATGATATTGGGGTTTTTAGCTTTATGCTTTCCTGGTAAACATGTGTTATGTGTGAATGATCTTTCTTCATGTGTTTGCAATTGGCGATCGTGTTTTAAATTCCACAAGAATTTTTGTAGAAGCAATTCTGTATTTAACAGTGGCATATAATTGTTAGATCAGGAGAATCCAAGATATACATGCATATTGGATAATTTCTACAATCTCTGAGATCGTGGTACCGGATGTCAATATCCTTGGACCTGTCATGGAATATCGAATTAACCGAGAGCTTTATGCAACTCTGGTTATCACAATGTATCACCGTCGGATCCATATGATGACCAAAAAAACCAACAAGTATTTTCCTAATCTAGATGGCCTCACATGAAGCCTGACTAGCTGCCATGTACTCTGCCTCTGCTGAACTGAGTGCAACTAATCTCTGCTTCCTGTTGTACCAAGAAATTGTTGTTGATCCTATGTTGAAGATGCCCCCTTATGTGCTCTTCTTGTCTGATGGACTAACTACCCAATCTGCATCAATGAAGCCTTGAAGCTTCACTCCCTTTGTCTGTATGTACCATAATCTATACTATGTAGTGCCCCTGATATATCTCAACAGATGCTTCCTCGCCTTCCAAAAGAGCTTGGTAGGCTTAACCATAGCTTGAGTAAGTTGGTTAAATACGTTTTTGTCATGCGTTCACCAAATACATAAGTGAACCCACAAGATGCCTGTAAACAATAACATCCACTACCTCACTTGAAGTAGCATCCTCCTTCCTCCAATTTCCTGCAAGAGGAGTCTCCATGGGTTTGATGACCTCCATATGGAACTTCCTCATAATATCCTTGGTATACTTTCCCTGAGATACAAATAGCTCCCCATCTCTTTGCCATATTTCCAAGCCAAGGAAATAATGCAAGAGCGCTATGTCTTTCATCTCAAACTCTCTTGCAAGATCCTCTTTGTAAGAAGTTATGAGCTTCTCATCACCTGTCAGTATTAGATCATCAACATAAAGTAAAATAATAAAAAGCTTACCATCAACCACAATATGATATAGGTTCGCATCCCCGTCACTCTTTGTGAAGCCCAACCCAATAAAATATTTTTCAATCCTGGTGTACCAAACACGAGGTGCTTGCTTCAGCCTATACAGTGCTGTCTTAAGTCTGCACACATGCGACTCTCTGTCAAAGGTCTCAAAATCTTTTGGTTGCTCAGTGTACACTTCTTCCTCAATAAATCCATTGATAAAGGTTGTATTGACATCCATCTGATGTATCGGCTACCCCATCTGCGCTGAGAGTGCAAGGATAGATCTAATCGATGAGTACCTTGCAACTGGTGAAAAAATATCCTCATAGTCAATCCCCTTTACCTGTGAGAATCCTCAGGCCACAAATCTAGCCTTGTATTTCTCCACACTCCCACCTGCTACCTGCTTCACCTTGTAGATCCACCTGGATCCGACCACTAACTTCCCCACTGGTCTTGGGACCACTTCCCATGCACTGTTTCTGATAATGGATTCATACTCCTCAACCATGGCATCAACCCATGTTGGTTGTTGCACTAATTGCTCAAAATAGGATGGTTCTGTCACAATACACTTGCTCATAAGAGCCATGTATCCGGTATACATGTCTAGGTACCTTCTCTGCATGCGTTGTGATGTAGGTGCACCTACATTCTCTATCGCATCTAGCATCAATCTTCCAGCCTCTCTGGTGTTCTTCCTACCATTTTTAGTGGATGGATTTGAATGAGTGGTTTTTGCCACTGCATGATCATTTGCTTGTGGCTGCTCCACATCCTGAGGTTCATCCTTTGGAACTAAGAGTTCCTCATCTGCATGCAAATGAAGCTCCCTCTCAAGGGACGATCACATGGATTTCTTCTCATCGAATTTAACATTTCTTCTGACAATTGTCATCCTATTAACCGGAAAATACACCCGATAGTTGTGGGGAGTATCAGTGTACCCCACGAATATCCAAACCTTTGTTTTTGGTTCTAACTTCTTCCTGGAATCTTTGGTCACATGGAAATAGACAGATGAGCCAAAAATTTTAAAATATGAAACATCTGATTTCTTACTTGAAAAAGCCTCCTCTGGTGTACTCATGCCAAGTATCTGATGAGGACTACAGTTCTGCACAAATACCGTTGTGTTGCATGCCTCTTCTCATTGATGCAACGGTAGGCGCTGATCATGTAACATATTTTGTGTTGCTTCCACAATTGTTCTATTATTTATTTTTGCAACCACATTTTGTTGTGGGTTATGGGGTGTAATCAATTCTCTTTGAATTCCTTCTTTGGCGCAGAAGTTCTTGAATTCATTACAGATATACTCACCACCATTGTCTCTCCTTAGAGCCTTCACCTTCTTCCCTATATCTTTCTCTACTAGTGATTTGAACTCACAAAACTTGGAGAAATTCTGATCTTTCTTCTGCAGAAAGAAGATCTAACACTTTCTATAAAAATCATCAACAAAAATCACATAATACCTATGCTTTGTTGTGGAAACTATAGAAAATGGTCCACACACGCCTGAGTGAACTCTCTCAAGGATTTCCGTTGCTTGGTTCTCCTTCTCATGAAAAGTTTCTTTAGTATACTTCCCCATGTACATCCCTTGCCTGTGTCTATCTGCGCAAGGGTACCCTTTGGAAGACCTGTAGAAATCTGTTGCATGATCCTCAAAGCAGTGTGGTGTATATGGTCCAATCTCCTATGCCATAACTCACCTGTATCCCGACTCACCTCTTCCCCTGCTTTACTGCTCAATGTTGCGCAACCATCTACATCAAGTTTGTAGTGGTTCTTCACACGAACACCAATCTTCTTTACCTAACCTATGGCTTTGTGATGAAGGAACGTCTTTCCTTCACTGAAAACCACATCATATCCAAAATCCTCCAACATAGAAACTGAAACTAAATTCTTTTTCAAGCCTGGTACATGCATGACATCTTTTAATATGAAATGTTTACCTGACTATCTCTGGAAATTCACTGTACCAATCCCGATAGCACTATACCTCCCATCATTACCCATCTCCATGTGCGTCTGAAGATCCTTCTCATCCAAGCTACTAAAGAGTTCTTTGTTTCCTGTCATGTGAAAAGATGCTCCACTATCCAAGTACCACATAGATCCCATCACAGTTGACACCATGCATGCGATGAGAGAGAATTCCAACTCAAATTGTGAGGCCAAAGCTTCACCTGTTGCAGCTCCCGGAGCCTTCTTGTTGTTCTTCTTCTTTTGTGGACAATTTGTGGCATAGTGTCCATGATCATGACAGTGAAAACATTTCACCTTTGAAGTCATGCTTCTTGCCTTCGTTGTCATTCACTGATTTGGAATGGGATTTCTTCCCCTTCCCCTTCCCCTTCTTTGCCTTACCAACCAAGGCACAATTTTCCTCGTCATCGATCTTGGATGAGGATCCATCCCTGGTATTCCGTCGAAACTCTTCTTGTACCAAATCTGACCATAGTCGCTCCCAATCTGGTAACTTCTCCTTCCCATTCACAGATTCCTAGTAACTATGACAGCTCTTAGGAAGGCCTAGAAGTGCTAGGTTCACCAAGTCATCATCAGCTACAGTAATCCCAATACTTCCAAGCTCATCTCGACATTGAGTGAACCTGGTCAATTATTTCTGGATATGTTGCCCTTCTCCATTTTGATTTTCCTGAGCTTGTCCTTGATTTCCAATTTTATATGGTCACTGCTGCTTTGAAATAGATCTGTTAAGGCCTTCCACATAGCATATGGATTTGCCTTTCCATGGAGAATCAAGACAATATGATCTCAAACTCCCTCTAATAATATCCTCCTCCCCTTTTCTACCTTCTTCTACCATGCATCAAGAAGTTGGGCATCTGTTGCTGCTAGCTTGGGAATATCATTATCTATGAATTCCTTCAACCCATTGTCCTCCAACACTGCCTCCATCATGTCCTTCCATGAAATATAATTTGAACTGCCCTCGAGTGCATATTCGAGTCTCAAGCCATTGAAAGACATCTTGATCCGCTTCTAGCTCCAAAGACAGTATCTGCAAATTTGAATACTATTAAACACAAACTCAATTTTTTCTCCACTATTGTGATTCCTGGCGCTCTGATACCATGTAGAAAAACTCTTAACACAACTCTAATACCATGTATAAATTACATCAATGGATTCAATTCGGGCATGCAATGTACTAAAACAAGATATTGAATCCTTCTACAATATTTGCGGAATATAAATCATGATCACTCAATCACATGCAAATAAGATAAAGAAGTAAATCAATCGCACAACACAAGATTTTCCTTGGGAAAACAACTACTCAAAACCCCTCCATATTTATTGTATAATCAACCAAGGAATCATGAAACAATACAATGCATGTGTGCTCACAAGAACTTCATACACTCTACTAATTTCTTCACACTGATCTAGGAAAAATTGGACCAATACATGGCCAATTTCCTACCCACCTTCAGCCTGCCTTGCTTACGCAATCCCTAGGAAAAATAATTCTTATTAAATAGGAATCCAAACCTTTCTTGACTGCATAATCCGTCATGGGCTTGCTGTGGCTTTATAATTGCACCTGGGCAGTTCACTAATAATACAATTGATAGTTTACTTGTCTTTAACCTTTATCTCAACTAGGTCGTCATCAGAATTGACATGCATGCAGCTATTAATATTGAATCATCAGTTACTTGGTAGATCACTACTTGTGAATTAAATCTATTTTAATTCACTTGATCTTCCACTAGCTCACCAAATAAGTTAAAACTAGTTAAACTGATTTTAACTCAATTAATTTGAGTTAACTGATTGCACTCACACCACACTAGTGCTAAAACTGCAAGTGGACCCTGTAAATAATAGAATCACTATACATTTCTATCCTTTGCCCTCAACTCGAAAGTATTGAGCTAACTAATTCTATCACACTTAGTTAACTACTACAAGTTTTATAAGATAAGATTACAATTTATTTTCCAATTTATTTAAAATTTGGTCACCCCCATTAGCACTAATGTGTCACTGAATTCCTCACTCATGTGTGACATGGAATCCCACACTAGTATGTGGTGCATTTTCTTGTTGAATTTCAACAGCAAGCCTCCCCCAAGGCCAAAGAACTTCCCAGGGCATACAAATCCCACCAACCCACAGAGACTATGAGACAAATGACACTTCCCCAAGTGGACGGAGAGACTATCTCAATAATACCTAACCCGAATGGGCACCCATGCAAACAACAATAATGACCAGAGACCGGAATATCACAACCCCTACATAGATAAAAACAAAAGCAACTTCTAACAGGAAACCATCAGTGGGGCGCCCACAAGCAACCAATAACTGTGACCTCCAACTAAAACTAAAAGCAGAATGACTAAGAAAAATTATGGACAATGATACCTTTTTCCTGCACGATGGAAGAGAGTTCCAGGAGCCTCCTACTCCATCTTGAGAGCTAGTTCTGAGGTTTCCATACAAACGCATGGAGCCGACCTGAAACACCGCCCACAGAGGTTCCTGGATCTCAGGTGCAAGATTGAAGGCAGAATTCAAGCCAAACCAAGGTCGATCGGGATTCCACTTCACCTCTCAGGCAAGGCCATGACCCTGGCGAGTCTCCATGGACCCTATCTCTCGCACTACATTTCTCAACCCAACATTGCCCAAAATTCCAAACTGGAGAGGAACGCCTGCTTGCCCTTGAATTTAACTCATGGATTAGTTGGAGGGATCATTAAAGAACTTTTGAGGTCTAAAATGGGCCTCCTAAGAAAAATGTACAACCAAAATAAATTTTATAAAAACCAATAGGATTCAAGATGATGATGTCAACCATGGGGGATGATTCATCATTTTTGGGGTAAAAAAGTAAAAATATTAAAAAATAATAAAATAATAAAACCACTTTTTCAACTTGTATTTTCAACTTATCTCCCTAAGGTTTTACTCAAATTTCGAGTGGGAGTACTCGTTGTATGCAAAATGTAATTCCTCATCCAAGGAGCACCCATGTTGCATGCTTTCAATGGACCTTGCTACACGAAAAATTAGAAATACATGAAAAAATGTGATTAATCATGTTTTTCATGTATTTCTCATTTTTCGTGTGGCAAGGTCTATCGAAAGTATGCAACATGGGAACTCCTTGGATGAGTAATCAAATTCTTCATCCAACGAGTATTTCCGCTCGAAACTTGAGTAAACCCATAAGGAGATAAAGTTGAAAATATGAGTTGAAAAAGTAGTTTTTTCTTTTTCCCTCTTAAAATTTGATGATATAACTAATCTTATTTTATTATTTCCATTCTTATTTTATAATTTCCCTAGAATTAACCATAGACCTCAAAAAATTCCCTAATGCTTCACTCGGGTGGAATGAATGTAGGCACGACGAATAATTGCATACTTAATGACCACGTGGAGGATGGGAGGCCCTCGAAATGGCCTTGCACATGTCTTAGGTGGTTGCTCGGATGATCACCCCCATCAGGAGAAGGAGAATCAACTTTTAGTAGGTCTTGGAAGGTGAAGATTTTCCAAGATCCGAGATACGCAACACTTTCAATGCATGCCATGGGGTGAAAATGGTATGTTGATCCATCGATCCTTGATTAGCCACCTAGTCGGCCACTTTATTTCCGAGCATGAAGAATGGATCAGTGGTAGAGTAATCAAATATTTCCAAGATATGCTTTAATCTCTCTAGTTGAGCATCTAGATGCTATCTCTTTGTGATTTTGGATGTTGGGAGTCATCGATGATCTTACGGGCCATCGAACAACCGATTTGGAGGTCCCCCACAATATGAATCCTTGAGCATCCTTGTGTAAGAGCGAGAGTGAGCCCTTCTCTAGAAAGGTTAGTTACGCAACATTATTTGCTATGCATCCACGAGTAAGCATCTAGTCTGATGGGGGAAGCCATGGAATTGTGCAATACACCACCATAGCCAGCAGGCCCTGGATTACCCTTGGAGGCTTCATCAAAGTTGATTTGAATACATCCTAATGGGGGTTGTACGAAGACTGGGAGAGATGATATTAGAACTTCCATACGTGATGCTAAAGTGGGGGGAATCATATCCTGGGATAAATTGAGAGAAAGAATAATTGTTTCCTCAGGAGGATCCGTATACCAATCGTCAGGATCCTATTTCTCCGATATTATTGTCTCCCTCGTATTGTCTTTAACTATGCTCCAGATGGAAGCACTGGATGGGGTTGGTCATGAAAGATAGCCCTATTATATTCTTTCTAGATGTTTTAGAGAATAAATCCCATGATCAAACACCAAGCTATGTTGACTATTAGGTTTTTAAACCGGTTGTTTGGTCAATTTTCAATTGTCTCCAGGAGGTCTTCCTGAGTACAATCAAAGGGTCCAAAGAGGGAAGCTTCCATATCCCACACTTCTCCACCAATGAGACATGAATTCAAAAGATGAGGTATTGTTTCCTCCTGGTGCCTACATAGGGGGCATTGAGAGGGACCCATAAAACCTTTTTTCAACGACCAATCCCAGGTAAGGATTCGCTTATGTCCAACTAACCATAAGAAATGTGTGACTTTTGGTCAGAATTTCCCTCCCCATATTTTTCTCCAAATTTTTTGTCATGGCATGTTATAGGCATCAACCTTAATGAGATAGGATCATTTGAGAGAGAATATGTCTAATGTCAAATATCCCCATCTTAGCTTGTCATGCTCCTGAGAGAGGAATTTGCCTCTGTTGCAATTGTTGCGATAGAGTTTGACAGGCTTCTTGAGGTACCTCCAAACTCCAGTGATTGGCTGCTTTCCCCTGCCTCCAACCGTGGTGGTTTGGATTCTCACTCTAAAAGTCGGCTACTCGCCCCTCACTTTGTTGTTGTAGATGGTTTTTTAGGTCCAGGAGGGAGGCATCCTTGTCTAAACAAGGGAGTTGTTGCCACAATTGCTCCCAAAATAAATCAGATTTACCATCCTTAATTTCCCAGAAGAAATGATCATGAATGAGGTAGTTGTTTTGGTTGGCGCATACCATGTAGGGAAGGAGGGATCTCACAGAAACGTGCAGTGGGATTTTCCTTGACCATATTTCAGAGTCCATATCTGTTTCCATTGCTCTATGCCACCTTGGATCCAGCGCCACCATAGCTTTTCCCCTAATGCCGCATTCAAATCCTCAAGATCCCACAGGACCAAACCCCCTTGAGCTTTGGGTATGTAGAGTTTGTTCCAGGCCACTAGGGACCATTTATTTTCAAGGGTGGCTCCGTGCCATAAAAACTTTCTGAAGATGGAGATCAGATCTTGATATATACTTTTTGGGGGATGAAGAACTGAGAGTTGATATAGTGATATTTCCTTAAGGACGTGCGCCCGGCCAAATTAAGAACTCGGAAGGTCCAATTCGATAGCTTTTTTAATAGTTTGGAACATAACTATTTCCAGCATGCAATGTGCAAAGGGTTTGCAAGAAGAGGAACGCCCAAATATTTTGAAGGGAGAGAGTCGATGGAGAAGCCTAGTATGTGTTCCAAAAAGAGTTGAACATGATGTGGAGTATGAAAGAAGTAAATATTAGATTTTTTCTTGTTAAGGAGCATACATGAGAAAATTGGAATTTTGCAAGGATCCCATCGATCATTAGATATTCCCTGATAGTGGGCTCTTCATACAAAATATTATAATCTACGAACTATTGATGAGTCGTAAAAATATTCATGCCTGGGAGATGTAGGCCTTTCAATTCATTGTTTTGTTTTGTTGCCTTAATTAACTGACTTAGTACCTCAGCAGTTACGATGAATAGAAAAGGAAAGATCGGATTTCCTTGCTCGAGACCCCTAGAAGATTGGAAGGTGGATGAGGGGGATCCATTCAGCAGAATTGAGAAAAAGGGAGTGGAAATCATTGAATGTATCCAGCTAAGCCAATCTTCAGCAAAACCAAAAGCTCACGTAACTGAAAGAAGGTACGCCCAACTGAGACGGTCATAGGCTTTAGACAAATCCAACTTTAACAACATCACATGTTTCTTGTATCTCTTAAGCAAATGAATAATTTCATGAGTAGAAACTATGTCGTCTAATATTTGACGCCCTTCTACGAAACCCAACTGATCTAGGCTAATAATTTGATGAAGAACGGGTTTCATCCGGCTTATGAGAATAGAAGAAAGGATTTTATAGATCACATTGCATAAAGAAATAGACCTAAAACCACTTGGAGTGTTGGCCTCCTTATATTTTGGAATGAGGGTGAGGAAGGTGGCATTTAGACCGGACTATATTTTCCTTTGCCGACGGGATTCCTCCACCATATCTATGATTTTTGAGCCCAAGAATGACTAACAAGATTTGAAAAATTCAAAGGTATAATCGTCTGGGCCAAGCGCCTTCTTGAATGGCATATCTTTGACCACAAATTCCACTTCTTCGTATGATATGGGTCTCGCATTAAAGCCTCATTTTTCTCCTATGTAACTAGTTTAGGGATATGGCGGGTGATTCGTTCAATATCCTCTATTCTATTCATAAATTCTTCAGACGGAAGGGAGGAGTAGAAAGATATTAATTCTCGTTCCATGTCTTAATTATTTTCCAGGCATACCCCACATCTTCTGAAGTGAGCAAGGTAATGTGGTTGTGTTGATGGTGGTTGATCGTCGATCTATGGAAGAATTTGGAATTCTGCTCTCCCTCTTGAAGCCATTGAATTCGATATTTTTGTCTCCATAAGTCTTCTTCTTGGAGTCTCAATTCTTCCAAATAGGATCAAATAAGTCCTTCTTCAGCTACCAATTCCTTAGTGCAGCCTTCACAGACTATCTGCATTTGGGTCCTCTCCATTTTTTCCTCAAGCTTATGTTTCTCGGTGAAAATGTCTTTGAATTCTTCTCGATTCCAGATTTTGATTTTTAGTTTGAGTGTTGGTGCCCCATTTTGGAAATTTTGTGTTGAAAGAGGTAAAACCTATGCGAACGAGGAGGGCGATCCTACTAGCGGAAGCCAGGACTAGCAACAATCGTCAAACGCTACAGCGCAAGTTCCTAGTTGCAAATAAACAGGCCAGCGATGGAAGCCTACCTGGAGTCCAACGCTATTGTTCATAGAAGAGGTGGTGCTCTCGTTTCTCCGCTCAGGCAGATCACAATCCTCACGATCTCCGTGAATGGACACCTGCACACGCAAGAAACAATACAAACGCAAGCATAAAATCCAGTATACGCAACTATATATCAGTCAGAAAAGACATAACTCATCATCATCATAAATAATAACAAGAGTGGAACCATAACCAATAGTCGTTCATTAATAATCAATCAAAGGAGAGTACAACCAATGTTCTGACGCTGAATTCTCCTTCGGCAGGTCGTCAGCAGAACATGTCTCGCAAAGCCTGTCAGGAATAAGGACAAGCCTCTCTCTTCGGATCTTGACAATAGTCTCCTTGCTTGGATTTGGCCTTAAGGGAATCAAGAAGGCTCTTGCAGCATGAAGCTCTTGGGAATTTGGAGATTTGGGAACTGGCACGTGGAAATAGACGGCACATAGATGGAGGAAGGGGATTTGGGATCCCTATAATCGCTAGGATTGGCCCTATCATCAAGGAAGCTTCCATGAGAGGTGGCAGAACCACTTTCCTCTCTATAAAATCAAGCAGCAAACCTCCCAACTCAAGATAGATACCAGTTCAAGAATTGGTTAGGATGAAACTTCCGCCATTTATTTTTTCCCTTAAATTGGTTAGTGCGACCGCGACTTTGAGACGAGTGCCAATTGTAACACGAAATCTTTGAAGGATTTCCCCATTGGCGTGGGTACTGAACTGGCTGCCCGCGCCAACGCAAAAAGAGGTGTTTTTAGGGTTTTTCAGCAGGAGATGTCTTCAAGGCATTCAAAGCTCATGTTCAGAGGAATGTCATGCAAGTTTTTTTAGGCCATGTCACTTCTCATAGGTCCCGGAATGAGTCCTCCAATGTGCGAGACAGGGATTGCAGGGACGGTGACAAATTCTTTGTGTAACAATGATTTGCATGCAGGATCTTGTGGAAACCTCCAAGGTCTTCCACCATTCTTCTAACTTCCCTACAAGACCTTGATTTTGTAGCCAAAAGCTTTCAAAGTGAAAGGGTTTGTTCTTCGGGGGCGAGTGGGAGGCCATATTGAGACAAATAGGTCAATGATCTAAGCCTAGAGAAGGAAGAATTGACGCTTCGATGAAAAGGTCCTTTAAGAGCAATTGTTTTGACATGAGAAATCTATCTAAACGGCAGGCCACTTGGTGTTGTCTGCCTCTCCTTTTGTGTTCACATCCACTAGTTGAAGCTCCTCAAACAACTCGTTGAAAGTCGTGGAGCTAGAGTCAAGCCGTCTCACCCCTCCACATTTTTCATCCAAATTTTGAATCATGTTAAATTCTCCCCCTAAGATCCAACCAGAAGAATAAATATTGGAGCAAAGGGTGTGAATGTCCTTGAGAAAGAGCTCCTTAGCTTGAGGGGTGGATGGCCCATATGTCGTTGTCAGACTAAACCAAGTATCTAATCCAATAAACTGGAAGGTTCCTGAGAGAGTGTAGCAAGTGTCAATCCAATCCTTGAAGATCACTTGATTAGGATTCCAAAGCATCGTTATGCCTCCATCCATCCCAATGGCATCAATGATCATTACTTCATTGTGCTTCCAGTAGAGTTGGCTTGTCTTCAGTACTTTATTTGTTGTTATTTTAGTTTCCTATAATAAAACAATATCCGATTTAACTGTAATTATTTTGTCTTTCAGAGAATAGAGCTTACTTCTACTATTTAAGCCTTGAATGTTGCCAGAGACGAATTTCATTAGGAGGGGGATATGGAGTGAGGGAATTAATCCGTCAACTATCCTATTTGACCCGAGTTGAGCAGAAGTTCACCCGCTTCCCTGATGACTTCCTTTGTTGTCTTCCCGCACTTTTTTCCTTTCTCTGGAACACCTGGATCTAGGAATGTGATGGCCAAAATACCTTTGTCTTTATTCAAGCCAGAAGGTTTGGGATCAACCTCTTGTTTCCCCGATCTGGAACTCTATTAGTTGAATATGTTCCCAAAATGAGTGAGATGGTTGACTAGGATGTCTTTGATGTCTGCTTTGAGCCACACCCTAAATATTTCAAGCATTTTCCTATCCTCTGGTCCAAATCTTATTTCTCCTTAACCTCTAAAATTTTCTCGTTTGATTGAGTATCTCCTTTAGCCTTCAATCTCCGCAATTTCTGGCATTTTTCGCTGGGGTGTGGCTTTATCCATATGGAGTGGGGTTCGTTTATCTACTTCCATTACTTGAAGTGGTCTTTAAGACGGAGTTGCTACCTCTTCTTGATTTGCAATCAACGGCTCTAGAGTCTCCAAGATGGCAAAATGGTTTTCATCCCCTCGAGGAGGGATTTTTCCACTTGATTGGGGCATCGGAGCAGATCTTGGAGTCGACGGGTTTGGACAAACATTTGGGGGCGTCATCTGCGTCTATGGTTGACAATTTCACCTTGCTCCAACTTGTTGAAATCCCTCATCGTCTCGCTAGTGGGATGCTTGTTGCGCTTCCTCGACTATGGTGAGAGGACAATCTGGGAACAAGTGACTTTATTCATGGCATCGCATTTGAAAGGCACATGCTTGTAATATAATGGTTGCGCCCAGATGGAGTCATAATAGACTAGATCGATCGACTCTGGGAGAGGTTGGGAGATGTTCATATGGACACGGATGCGGGCATAGGTTGCATGTCATCTTCTCTTTATTATCTTCGATACTTTCACAAATTGTCCAATTGCATTCTCGATCCCCTCCAGGATATCAGGTTCCCAAAAATCTTCTGGGAGTGAGAATAACCGAACTCAGATTGGAATTTCCTGGAACTCTTCTTTGTCTGGATTGTAGCATTCCTCCTAGTATCTCAGAAAAAGTCTTGCACAGCTCATGAAATAAGGTCCATTCTCAAAAATATGTTTCCTTATTTATAGAATTTTTGGCCATGATCCATCGTATTAGGTATGAAGAATGTTTAGAGTAACCATCACATTCAAATGAACATTGTCGACGCGTTTCAAACCAACTAGTGTGGTTCATCATCAGGACTAGCTGAGAGATCAGATCTGTACGTTGAGTTTAAATAGATGCAGAAATGGCTAAACTAGCCATTAGGATAACAGCTAGTTTGACTATGAAATATAATAACTGCTAGTTCTATCTTAAAAAATTTAATTATAAGTATATAATTAAAATAATTAAAATAAAACTAGCAGTTATTAAATTTCATAGTCAAACTAACCATTATCCTAATGACTAGTTTAGCCATTTCTGCATCTATTTAAACTCAACGTCTGGATCTGATCTCTCACCTAGTACTGATGATGAACCACACTGGTTGGTTCGAAACGCATCGAAAATGTTCATTTGAATGTGGTGATAACCAAAATTTTTTATAATATGTTCTGTCTTCGGATCTCACAAAAATCACAGTGAAGAAACCCTTGGCTCTAAGACGAAGCTTGATTTGGCCCTGGGGGGCCATTTGTTTTGGATCCACTAGATAATATCATGTTCTCGGGGCCAAATGCCCAAGAATTTGCAGATCAGGGCATGATCTTTTATGTATTGGCAATGTTATCAACGAGTTGTTGGGGATCACAAACTTGGAGTTCTTTTCCACTTTTGGGAGGTAGCGGTTTCGGCCATGGAGCTGTGGTTAATGCCCCCATCACTTGGTTTACGTAGTTGTTGAAGCATATGCCTTTTTGGCTTAGCTTGGTTTGTTTGGACAAAGGGTGTGCATCTTGGAAGGAGGGAGCGTCTCACCTTAGAGTGAGGGAATTGACTCATTGGGGTTTCACCCCTCAACAACAAAATGGAAGGCCAACTAGTGGATTAGCCACACAATGTGAGCTGGTCGGTCGGCCAGAGCCAGCCAATATGAGTTCTGTAGAATTTCGGATCAGATCTGACAAACCCTAGTTTGCAGAGCTATTAGGTCTTTTTATTGACATCGATAAGAGTCATTTGACACATGACATTTATTAATAACATAAAAATATTTCAATGTTGTTCATAACCTAGATCTAGTGGAATTTCCATTTTAAGTAAAATAATATTATATGAATTTAGTTAAATTATTAATGGATAAAAATTTGTAGATCTTTCTTGATTCCAAATCTATGTGGTTCATATAAGGAACCTATCCCTAAAAAGAAAACCTATTTGAAATTTGGAAAACTTTATTTTTGCGATGGCTCAATCGAGCCACGGGTTAACCATGTAAATGGCTCGATCAAGGGTTTCTTAAACCCTCAATCCAGTTATTTGAATTTATAACTCAAGTGTTTGATCGAGTGTTTTAAGTGCTTGATCGAGTTGCTGAGATCCTAAAAATCACAGCTTTAGCACCCCTTTTACAAATTTCTCTACAACACCATTTTGTACCTTGGCAGGCTTAGGGAAAAAATTGGCCTAAGTGGCGGTGTTGATCATGTTGGATTCCTAAAGGAATCCGTTATCCAATGGCACAAGAGTTTGACATTTTCGAATTTAAATGATATTTTTCATCTAATTTCTTTTAAGCATAATGTTTGAAACTTTTTTAGACGGTTCCAAATCGATAACATAAAATATACACAACAAAAAAAATTCAAAAAATACTACTATCTTTGTTTACGAGTCCTTTTCAAAAGGGTAAGTCTTGGTTTTTTCAATTTATTTAAATAATTGAAAAAAAACATTACTTGAGCACTTGTATGCAAAATGCAATTGAAATACTACTTTGTCAACTTCAAAAATTAATAAAAAAAATATAATTTTGCATAAAAAAAATGAATTAGGCAATTGAAATACTACTTTGTCAACTCCAAAAATTAATAAAAAAATATAATTTTACATTAAAAAAAAATGAATTTTTAATATGCATAACTTATTTCTCTCTGTGTAGATCATGCATATATATATATATATATATATATATATATATATATATATATATATATATATATATATATATATATATATATATATAAGTTATTTGAACACACACATACCTCTTAAGATGTGTGAAACCTCACACATATATATATATATATATATGACTAAGTTATTTGAACACAAGCATATCTCTTAAGATGTGCTGAATTTTGAAGGACAAGCATTTCATTTAATAAAAAATTTGATGATTATATGACACTAAAAAAAATTTGCCAAAAAATTTCATTAGGATGACAACATAATTCTCCACAAATTGTCTTTTTACTCCCAATCAAAATTCGCAATACTTATATGAATTTTTGAGAGCTTTTAATTTGATAAAAAAAATAAAATTTTGAAATTTCATCCCCACATTTGATCCCAAAAGTATAATGTTCGAGTCTCCTTATGAAAAATTTGTATCTCATGTAATAGTCAAAATCAATCTTTGGAAACTATCAATTTTCAAAAATTTCTAATTATTATTAAAAAATTAATTATTTTTAACTTATTTATTTAGATTGAAAAACCTTATGAATATATCAACTCTTTTAAATTTATACATACATATGATATTTATTGCACGTTTATATGCAATTGAAACAAATATATAATCTGGGTTGCTTTATTCTATTCATTAAATTTTGGTAAATGAAACCCAAGGTTATTGGTGCATTTATATTTATATTTATATAAAAGGAGCTCATTAAATAATAATAGCACATTTAGCACCTAGTATCCCAGGGAAGGCATCATGAGTATAACATCTAGATTAATTTCAAACCTCCCATGACATGTTTATGCTAAGAGATTTGCCAATATCATGTTTATGTAAAATAAAAATAAAAATAAAAAACAAAAAGATTAATATAATAAGTGTTTGCATGTTAGTATTAAATAATTTCTTTTTTTTATACTTTTTATATGGAAAGTGGTTCGGCTATCAAGACAGTGATAATAGTTGCTAATAATATGGAAATATTTAAGCAAATTTAAATATATAGCCTTCACATGAGACAAAACACCTGAAACAAATAATTTAACAAACTAAACTAACCTTTGGGATTTGGTTTCTTTAACTGGTCAAAAACCATAGAAATGAACTACTAAAAATTTAAATTTGAAAAACCATTAAAACTTATATAGCAAAAAATCATCCAAATCAATTTCTAAGAATCATCACTGAACTTTCTGAAAAATATTTTAAAAAATAATAATTTTTTTGAAAATATGATTATCACAAAGGGCATATTGTTTTACAAACATGTGCTTTGTAGTTTTCCGCCCTTTTCCAACCCATTGTTCTAATGAATATTATTGTATAATCCAAATAATAAATTCTCACTCGAGAATATTAATTTTAGGTCAGAGTTTTTATTGAATCGCATGTGCAATCATATTTTACTTGCAGTGTTAGACCTTTTTATAAGCAACAGTGTTAATTTAACTTTTTTGAAGCACTGTTTACTGCATTTCAATCTGGTAATTTATTTGCTTTTTATTTTAACAAGTCTTTATTGTATACCTCACAAGGGGCACTAAAAATCTAACAATTAGCCCCAACCAAATTAGCAAGCACAAGCATCATTTCTTTTTTCCAGATTGAGGTTCCACTTTCTTGAAGTACATCCTTTGTGCTGTCATAAACCACCCATTAATAATGACTTGGGGGGCATCACTAATCTACCCAACCACCCAACCTAGGAACATCACAAAAATACATCCTTTGTGCTGTCATAAACCACCCATTAATAGTGACTTGGGGGCATCACTAATGTACCCAACCACCCAACCTAGGAACCTCACAAAAATACATCCTCTATGCTGTCACAAACCACCCATTAATAGTGACTTGGGGGCATCACTAATGTACCCAACCATCCAGCAGAACCTCACAAAAGCACTTTGGATTTCTGCCCTGGTACATTGACTTTGCAACCTCTGCCTTAATTTCACCAACCCAACCCACCAATAACCATATTAAGTTTTAGTTTAACAACAAACCATTTAGGAAAAAGGACACTAACTTTAACAAAGGCATAATCTCATAATCATGTATCTCTAACATCCACTACTCTACCATCATGACTTCCATAAAAAAGTTTCTACACCTTACCAATGACTCACTCTCCCTCCAGCCCACACTCACAATAATAATCTTGTAAAAACAATTATTATATCACATGTTGGTTTGAACACAACCAACACGAGCTCCCAAACTGATAACTTTGAAATTATGGCCAAAGAACATATTAAAAATTACTTAAATGTTAAGAGACCTACATAATGGATGGTGATATTCCTCCCAAAGTTCAATTTTTTTTCTCAAGTCACATGACATGTTTATCCCTCCAAAAAAAGGATCATCATGACCATGTAAGCAGCTCAAGCGTAAACGATGGTCAAAGCTTTAGGGCAGGTCTTACACCTTATATTCATGGGATGGTCAAATGTGGGATAAGTCACACGAGTTTTCCCAATAGGATATTGACGTTAACAAGACCCATAGGCTGAACCTACTCAAGTATGAAGTACAGCAACCAGCATACTAGAAAGTTGAAGACAGTGACCCTGCAAAATTGCAAATGGACCAAGGCCTAATTGATTTTCTTCTTAGGCCATGTTTATGAGCGGCCAACACACAAAAACAGTGCAGTGCTCAATGCCTTCTCAACTTTATGATTATTATATTAGTGCAAGTCTTTCGATTAATGTGATAACATCCTCCTCACCCTCGCACTACTTTCAATTAAAGCTGCCCGTGTGCTTTCTGGGTCCCCTTGCTTGTGATGGTTGTATTTGTAATGCTCTCTTAAAAAACAGTTGTACTAAACACCGAGGCATATCCATTGTTAAGAAACTTATTCCACGTTAGGCAGACTGCTTTAGCATAAGTTCAGCGTACGCTAATTCATAGCAAGACGAAGGAAGACAACAGGACTTCAACATCCCAATCACGCTAATTCATAGCAAGACGAAGGAAGATAACAGGACTTCAACAGCCCAATCATAAAATCAATGTTCAGAGATAGATTAAAAACAGTGGGACTCTAACAAGAAAAAGTTTAGATGATTCGAAAAATAACAGTAAAAAGGAGTAACATAGTAACTTTTTTTTGGATATATACTTATTGCAGTCATATTCAAGCTAAAGAAATATTAAATTTTAACGAGGCTTCACTAAAAGAGAAAATTTTCCATTTTGAGAAAAATGGCATGTTGGTAAAGGACGGACACAATGCTTCCCAAGGGCCAAAACACACACACACATATCTATATATATTCAGCCTATTTGAATATCAGCAGTTTTTTTGCGACTTTAAGCCTGAGAATCCAATGCCATTTGAATACAAATTAAAACTAGATCATCTAAATACTACCAATATAAGAATACTACGTTTTATTTGTTTGGTCGAATATGCTCTGCAGACAAATTTCTGCAGCTCTCTTCCCATGACATCCTTCAACGCCTTGCCTACTCGTATGATAGGATGACAAACACGTCTGCTTGTACTCATATAACGTTAAAAATTGGTCCCCTGAGCCCCTTGAAATTGAAATAAAATCTTATGTTATATTCTGAAATTTGAAAATTTAAAGAGAGAGACAGAATTGGGTAGCTGTACAAAAAATAATTCCAAAAATGTTGTGGAGAAGAGAATTCACATCGGCTGCAATCCTTCGGAAGCTATAGTTTATTATTGAGAAATCTTGAGAAACATACACAGGTGGATAAAAATATTTGTTCGAACTCTAATGGATGAAATATACAACTAGATTTTTTAACAGAACAGTAAAAAGCATAGCAAGAACACAGTAGTGCTTCGACGTGCTTGAGAACAATGTGAACATTTCCATCAAATACCAGCTTCGACGTCATCATCAATCTCTTGAACTGCTTGTAGAGGTCCAGCTTCAGATATATAGGAGTACCCACTGTCTATCAGGCGATATTGTGGCTCGAGTGAGTTGATTTTTTTCCAGTCTTCTTCAGATAATGACCAGTCAAAGATATCAAAATTTGTCCTGATTCTCTCAGGTCTTAAGCTGCGAGGTAACACACTTGTGCCTCGTTCTAATCCCCACCGTAAAATTACCTGAAAACATTAGTTCATCTAATTTTAGTTTCCTCTAAATAAAAACTCCAGATTCTAGATTTATTTCTATGATAATCTAAACAGAAAATTAGTGAGATTGCAAGCAATCCTTGCACATATCACGCTCAAGAAAATATGGGAAAAAGGGTTCCTCTAGTTACATAATTATATTCAATTTGATCCATATTTGATGGCTAATTATTCTGGTTGTTCTAACCTTCAAAATTATAAACTATGGTAGAAAACCAAATGCTTCAGTTTTGCTCTTCAAAATAAGTATAATATCATCCATCAGAAAATAAATCTGCTTCCTGGGATGATTATCTGCTCACATGTGCACCTGCTAAGAGCTCTTTATTAGTTTAAATTTTCCAGTAAACTATGAGATATGTCAATGGGGTCTTGGTTGGTTGGTAAGGCAAGGTTGTTTCATACGTCCCACCAAGGCTCAAATCCCTACTATCTCACACATGCAAACAGTCCATTTGATGCAGTAACCAGTTAAGGCAGGGTGCAGGCCCTGGGCAATTGAATAGATACGCTGACTTGTAGCTTCTCAGCCTAATGGGTCTTTCTAGAGTTTTTGTAAATCAACTACATCAGCCTAACGAGGCTTTCTAGAGTTTTGTAAATCAACTACATTACGTTTTAATACTCCCAGAATGGGGGAAGGACATGCTTCCTACATAGTGTTAATAGGAAGCATCTTGTCAGAATAATAAACAAATAGAGATATTCTTATGAATGTTCTCAATCTCCGTCTTTCGATGGAAAAAAGGCAGTTTAATTTAGTGTTGATGTCTCAGAAAGAGTAATATTCTGTGCAAATCATTGTAGCCCCATAATGCCATTAGCTAAATCATAGTCTTCTGCCGTATATGGTATTAACTAAATGAACATTTTATACTGCATTAACCATTAACACATCACTGCCTCTCGCTGCAACTGAAAATTTACACACATAAGCTCAAAATTATAGGAGATGGCTTCAAACAATATAATAATTGAAGTAAGATGACTGCATGAATGATAATAACTCATTCTTCTGCTAGGATCCCATCTGCATTTTAGATACAAAATACCAACAATATTATATCAAGGGCAATGAGAACCACTACAATTACATATTGAAATTCAGATCCTTATTATTCCTTAAGGTGATTTGATTACTCATTTGCTAATTGGCTCCCTTTAGGTAATGAGTGCATGCTATCAATGTCTGTTAACTGCTTGGCTCGAGCATGCTTTGACAGTGGAGTGTATTACTTGCCTACTTGACTCATATTTCAATAGTGAGCACTAGGAAAAGTCTGTTTGAAACTTTTATCTATATGTCACCTCAAGAGATTGTGTTAGAAATATTAAAGTCACACTGCCGTGCCTTGGGCGATGTGAAAGAACAAAGTACAAGGCAACAGAAGATTGAGTGAAGCGGGACTTTTGTATTTAAGAAGAATGGAAGATCCGTAAGGATGAATTCAAAATCTTGTATGGGCCGCAGCCACAGACAGCAGTGGAATTAATTTTGAAGTATGGGCGTGAAGTTAATTTTGCAGGAGGAGCTAAGATTTCCCGTAATGCCAATCTACGAAGGAGCAAGTTTAATTAAAACAGTCAAGTCGGGCGTTTAAAGCTTCAACAACCAAATTGAAGTGAAACTGATGAGAACAGACGGAAAGTCTCTTATGAGAGGATAGGATAAGTGGTCCCTACCACTTGAGAGCAAAAGCGCAGATCGCACTTTTTGGAAATGTCAAATGTCTTGCAGATGTGGAATCTGTGATGTGCGATGTGCGCCATCGCAGCATCGCACATCGCATATTTCAAAAGAGTCATTGCCATCCGCCATCGCAAAAGGCTGAAATTGCGATATGCGACGGACGCACAATCGCATCGTCGCAGTATTGCATGTCGTAAAGTTTGTGTTCCGCCCATCCAATATGTCATTGCAAATGTTAAAGTTGCGATGTTGCGTCATCGCACATCGCACGTCGCAATATCGCAAATTTGCAATTTGGCCGACTATGTAGTGGTCCCCACTCGTACGTCGCGCCATATTCAAAGTTTTATGGATTTTGTATCCGCCGCGCCATATAAAGAGAAAAGGCCCGCGCGCATTTGTGTGGGGAATGTATTGTTAGAGTGACCGCTGTGAGAGCCCGCAGGCAAAGAAAACACAGCACGAAGAACGAAAGCACTGTTAGTGTGTTCTTGAGAGACAGAGAGTTGTTTGAGTGCACTGCGTTTGTAGCAGTCAAATATATTTTGTGAATCCCTCACTGTTGAGGAAGAAATTTGTAACAGTTTTTTTTTTTGTTCTGTTTAATGATATAGAAGAAAGCATTTTCATGCCATCTCTGTCTGCAAATCGAAATTTTTATTCCTTTAAACATCTCTGTGTTGTAGAGGAGAGTTTCATTCTCTCCACTGTTTGCTTGGAATTTTCCAATAATTCCAACATGGTATCGGAGCTAGTTCAGGCTCTTTGAAGATTTCAAAGAAGCTGAAGAAGAAGACTTGTTGCAGCATTTTCTCCAGCAGTGTGAAAAGCCCAACAGAAGTCGAAAAGTCAGGTATTTCTCAAAGATAACAGAGTTGTTATTTTGTTTGAAGAAGTTTGTTCTTTCAAAAGGAAAGACAGTTTGTTCAAGTTTAGAGTTCAGTTTAAGGGCAATGGCTGGACCAAGTACAGGAATGAGTCTTGGAAATGTTCAACTTCCACAGTTTAATGGAAAGAACTATGATTATTGGGCCATTACTATGAAAGCCATGTTTGTATCACAAGACTTATGGGAACTTGTAGAAGATGGTTTTGTTGAACCAAATGATGAGCATGCTTTTAATGCCTTAAGTCAAGCAGAGAAAGATGTGTTGAAGAATAATAGGAAGAAAGATGCTAAAGCTCTCTTCTGTTTGTATCAAGCTGTAAATGAGAGTGTCTTTCCAAGGATAGCAGCAGCTAAGAAGTCCAAGGATGCATGGGAAACTCTGAAAGTAGCCTATCAAGGTATGGAGAAAGTTAAGACAGCAAAACTTCAATTGCTGAGAAGAGATTTTGAAACTCTTTGCATGAAAGAGTCAGACAGTGTAGACACATTTTTTACACATGTGATTGGGATTGTAAATCAGATAAGATCCCATGGAGAAACTCTTGAAGAAAGAAGGATTGTGGAGAAACTTTTGAGATGCTTACCCTCAAAGTTTGATGTAATTGTTACCACCATAGAAGAGACCAAAGATCTCTCACAGTTCACAGTTGATGAACTTCATGCCTCGTTGATGACTCATGAACAGAGATTGAGCAGAGATGAAAACTCATCTCTTGAGCACGCCTTCAAGACCCAGATGCCTTCAGAAAGAGGAAGAGGTCAAGGTAAAGGAAGAGGAAGAGGCAGAAGCCAGAATAGAGGTGGAAGGAACATCCCTTCACACTCACATGGAAGGAGTGACAGTCAAGGTCAGAGCCACGGCCAATGCAACAGCCAGCAAAGTGGACATCAACACCAACATGCTCAAGGACAAAGGTATGACAAATCCAATGTCCAATGTCATTATTGCAAGAAATATGGGCACTATGCCAATGAATGTAGAAAGAAGCAAAATGACATGAAAAATAGGCAGAATGCTAATGTAGCAAAAGAGGAAAAGAACCCGAGTAATGTGCTATTAGCTTGTAATGTAGCACAAAATAAAGATGATGATGTTTGGTTCTTAGATTCAGGTTGTAGTAATCATATGACTGGCAACAAAGCAATGTTTTCCAATCTAGATGAAGAAGTAAAATCTGAAGTGACCACAGGGACTGATACTAAGATCTCTGTCAAAGGAAAAGGCAGAGTTAGTATTAGAGCAAGAAATGGGGAGCAAAAATTTGTCCCTGATGTGTATTATGTTCCAGGTCTGAAGTGTAATCTTTTGAGCGTTGGGCAGCTCATAAACAAAGGTTACAATGTAATTTTTAAAGATGATGTGTGCACTATAAAAGATATTCCTCCAAGCAAGAAAATCATTGCTGAAATTCAAATGACCAGCAATAGAATGTTTCCGCTCAAGCTCAACATTGACTTGAAAGGAAAAGAAAAGAGCATAGCAGCCGTAACACAAGAAGTATTTCAGAAGGAAGCAAAGGAAGAAAATTGGTTATGGCACCTGAGATTTGGACATCTCAATTTCGGAGGATTAAATTTGCTGCACAGAAAAGGAATGGTAAGAGGTTTACCATTGATTGAAAAGCCTGACAGCCTATGTGAAGGCTGCATCTTGGGAAAACAACACAGAGAAAGTTTTCCTTCAGGGAAAAGCATAAGGGCGAAAGCACCCTTAGAAATAATTCATTCAGATTTATGTGGGCCGATGCAAACAACATCAGTTTCAGGCCGCAATTACATGTTGACCTTCATAGATGATTACACAAGAAAAGTGTGGGTTTATTTTCTGAAATATAAGAGTGAAGTTTTTCAGAAATTTTGCCACTTTAAAGCTCTTGTAGAGAAACAAAGTGGGTTGTACATTAAATTCCTCAGAACTGACAGAGGAGGAGAATACATATCAAAGGAATTTATGCGTTTTTGCAGAGAGAACGGCATACACAAGCAGTTTACCACAAGGTACACACCACAACAGAATGGAGTTGCTGAAAGAAAGAATAGAACCATAATGGAAATGGTGAGAAGTATGCTAAAGGAAAAACATTTGCCGAATGAGTATTGGGCAGAAGCAGCAAATTGTGCTGCGTATATTTTGAATAGATGCCCTACAAAAGCCGTAATGAACAAAGTTCCAGAAGAAGCGTGGAGTGGCAGAAAACAGGGAGTCACCCACATGAGAGTTTTTGGATGTGTAGCATATGTACACATTCCAGAAAAATTGAGAAAGAAGCTGGATAGTAAGGGGGAGAAGTGCATTTTCCTTGGATATTGTGAAGATTCCAAAGGATACAGACTGTATAACCCATCCACAAAGAAGTTTGTAATAAGCATAGATGTGCAATTCATTGAAGAGGAAGCATGGGATGGAAGCATTGAGAAAATAGTCAATGTTAAAAATTGTTTGTCTCATGATGAAGATGAGGAAGATGTGGTTGAAATCAACAACCCATTCGTTGCACAACCTCCACCAGCACAAGGACAGCAAGGGACACCTCAAGCAGCAGCAAGAACACCCTTGAGAAGAAGCGGGAGTGCATCTCCAAGCACACCACATGGAGCAAAAATGAGTGCTTCATCAAGCACAGCTACACCAAGTGAAAGAGGAACAAATTTCAGAAGTCTTAGAGAAATTTATGAGCAAGGAGAAGCAGATGAAGGTATGAATTCCTTATTTGCTTTGTATTGTCAAGTTGATGATCCTATTCATTTTGAAGAAGCTATTAAAGATAGAAAATGGATAGAAGTTATGGATGAAGAAATTAATGCCATAGAGAAGAACAAAACATGGGAGTTGGTTGATCTCCCAGAAGGTAAAGAAGTCATTGGAGTTAAATGGGTCTACAAGACCAAAAGAAATGCAGAAGGAAAAATAGAAAGACACAAGGCCAGACTTGTTGTCAAAGGATATAAGCAGAAGCATGGAATAGATTATGAAGAAACCTTTGCACCAGTTGCAAGAATGGAAACCATGAGAGCAGTGTTGTCCATAGCAGCACAAAACAAATGAAAAGTATATCAGATGGATGTAAAATCCACATTTTTAAATGGAGTTTTAATGGAAGAGGTATATGTTGAACAACCTCTCGGATATGAAAAGAAAGGCTAAGAGCACAAGGTCTGCAAATTGAAGAAAGCTCTTTATGGGCTGAAGCAAGCGCCAAGAGCATGGTACAGTAGGATAGACTCCTATCTACTAGAAAATGGATTTGAAAAGTGTGAGGGAGAACCCACCCTCTACATCAAATAAAAGGATAGTAAGATGTTGATTTTTGTTTTGTATGTTGATGATTTGATATTTACAGGTAATGATGATTGCCTTGTTGAAAATTTTAAAATAGTCATGAAAGATGAATTTGAAATGACTGACATGGGTTTTTTGAGATACTTCTTAGGAATAGAAGTAGAGCAAAATGAAAAAGGTATTTTTATATCTCAAGCAAAGTATGTGAATCAAGTTTTAGAAATATTTAATATGCAGGAGTGCAAAGCTGCAATTACTCTCACAGTAATGGGATTGAAGTTAAGAAAAGATGACAACAGCAAGGATGTTGATCCAAGTTTGTATAAAAGCATAGTTGGCAGCCTCATGTATTTGACTGCAACTAGGCTGGATATTATGCATGCTGTTAGTTTAATTTCCAGATTTATGGAGAAGCCAAAAGAGGCACATTGGAAAGCAGCAAAGAGAATTCTGAGGTATGTGAAAGGAACAAAAGGATTTGGTATTTTATATACTACTTCAGAAAATTCAGAATTAGTTGGATACACTGACAGTGATTGGGCTGGAAGTGTAGATGATCGGAAGAGCACTTCCAGTTATATTTTTCATATGGGTTCAGGAGCCATTTCATGGGCTTCCAAGAAACAGCCTATTGTAGCATTGTCTACAGCAGAGGCAGAATATGTGGCAGCTACAGCAGCAGCATGTCAAGCAATTTGGATGAGAAGAATGTTGAGAAGTTTGTGCCAATAACAGGTAAAGGGCACTGTGATTTATTGTGACAATAGCTCAGCTATTGCATTGTCAAAGAATTCTGTGTTTCACAAAAGAACGAAACACATAGACACAAAGTTTCATTATATCAGAGAATTGGTGAACAATGGTGAAATTGTTTTACAACATTGTAAAACAGAGGAGCAATATGCAGATATTTTGACAAAGCCATTGGCACAGAAAACATTTGAATTTTTGAGAAAATGTTTGGGTTTGATGGATAACCCAGCAGCTGACTTTAAGGGGGAGTGTTAGAAATATTAAAGTCACCTGTCGTGCCTTGGGCAGTGACAGGAAGAACAAAGTACAAGGCAGCAGAAGATTGAGTGAGCAGCACTCTGTATTTAAGAAGAATGGAAGATCCGTAAGGATGAATTTAAAATCTTGTATGGGCCGCAGCCACAGACATCAGTGGAATTAATTTTGAAGTATGGGCGTGAAGTTAATTTTGCAAGAGGAGCTAAGATTTCCCGTAATGCCAATCTACGGAGGAGCAGGTTTAATTGAAATAGTCAAGTCGGGCGTTTAAAGCTTCAACAACCAAATTGAAGTGAAACTGATGAGAACAGACGGAAAGTCTCTTATGAAAGGATAGGATAAGTGGTCCCTACCACTTGAGCGCAAAAGCGCAGATCGCACTTTTTGGAAATGTCAAATGTCTTGCAGATGTGGAATCTGCGATGTGCGATGTGCGCCATCGCAGCATCGCACATCGCATATTTCAAAAGAGTCATTGCCATCCGCCATCGCAAAAGGCTGAAATTGCGATATGCGACGGACGCACAATCGCATCGTCGCAGTATTGCATGTCGTAAAGTTTGTGTTCCGCCCATCCAATATGTCATCGCAAATGTTAAAGTTGCGATGTTGGCCATCGCACATCGCACGTCGCAATATCGCAAATTCGCAATTTGGCCGACTATGTAGTGGTCCCCACTCGTGCGTCGCGCCATATTCAAAGTTTTATGGATTTTGTATTCGCCGCGCCATATAAAGAGAAAAGGCCCGCGCGCATTTGTGTGGGGAATGTATTGTTAGAGTGACCACTGTGAGAGCCTGCAAGCAAAGAAAACACAGCACGAAGAACGAAAGCACTGTTAGTGTGTTCTTGAGAGACAGAGAGTTGTTTGAGTGCACTGCGTTTGTAGCAGTCAAATATATTTTGTGAATCCCTCACTGTTGAGGAAGAAATTTGTAACAGTTTTTTTTTGTTCTGTTTAATGATATAGAAGAAATCATTTTCATGCCATCTCTGTCTGCAAATCAAAATTTTTATTCCTTTAAACATCTCTGTGTTGTAGAGAAGAGTTTCATTCTCTCCACTGTTTGCTTGGAATTTTCCAATAATTACAACATGGTATCAAAGTTAGTCCAGGCTCTTTCGAAACTTTCAAAGAAGCCGAAGAAGAAGAAGAAGACTTGTTGCACAGTGCTCTCCAGCTAGCCAAGGTGAAAGAGCCTACCAGAATGTGGTTGAAAATTCAGGCATTTCTCAAAAAGATACCAAGAAGTTGTTATTTTGTGCTCAAGAGTTTTTTCCTTTTCAAAAGGAAAAGGACGTGCTTTTGTTTAAAGTCGAAGTTCAGCTTGGAAGCAATGGCGGGAACAACTACTCGGTATGAGTCTTGGAAATGTTCAACTTCCACAGTTTCTTTAATGGAAAGAACTATGATTATTGGGCCATTACCAAGGAGAGCCTCGCTTTGTCTCACAAGACCTATGGGAACTTGTAGAAGATGGTTTTGTTGAACCAACTGATGAGCAGTGCTTTTAATGCCTTAACTCAAGCAGAGAAGGGATGTGTGGAAGAATGAATAGGAAGAAGGATGCCAAAGCTCTCTTCTGTTTGTATCAAATGCAAGAAATGAGAGTGTGTTTCTAAGGATAGCAAGAGGCCAAGAAATCCAAGGAGCCATGGGAAACTCTCGGCAGCCGACCAAGGTATGGAGAGTTAAGACAAAGAAAACTTCAATTCACGAGAAGAGATTTTGAAACTCTCTGCATGAAAGAGTCAGATAATGTAGAAACATGATACACATGATTTTCTGGGATTGTAAATCAAATAAGATCCCATGGAGAAACTTCTCAAGAGAGAAGGATTGTGGAGAAACTTTGAGATGCTTACCTCAAAGTTTGATGTTATCAGTAACCACCCATAGAAGAGACCAAAGATCTCTCACAGTCTGCTGCTGAGGATGAACCGCATGCCTGCTGATAACTCATGAAAAGAAGGTTGAGCAAGCAGATGAAAACTCATCTCTCGAGCACACTTTCAAGACCCAGCATGCCCTTCGTGAAGAGGAAGAGGTCAAGGAAAAGGAAGAGGAAGAGGCAGAAGCTGCACCAGAGGTGGAAGGAATGCCCCTTCACATCTCGCATGGAAGGAGTGGACAAGCCATAGGTCGTAGCCTACTCGGGCCAATGCAACAAACAGCGCAAGGTGGACATCAACACCAACATGCTCAAGGACAAAGGTAGGACAAATCAAATGTCCAAATGGTCATTATTGTACAATGGCATGAGGCACTATGCCAATGGAATGCAAGTAAACAAGCAAAATGACACGAGAACAAGCAAAATGCGAATATAGCAAAAGAAGAAAAGAACTCCAAGTAATGTGCTATTGGCATGTAATGTAGCACAAGATAAAAATGATGATGTTTGGTTCTTAGACTCGAGGTTGCAGTAATCATATGACTCGTCAACAAAGCAATGTTTTCCAATCTAGATGAAGAAGTTAAATCTAAAGTGACCATTGGGGATCAGGTACTAAAATATCTCCCATAAAGAAATGCAGAGGTAAGTTATTCGAGCAAGAAATGGGGAGCAAAAATTTGTTCCTGATGTGTATTATGTTCCGTGTCCGAGGTGTAATCTTTTGAGCGTCGTGCGCTCATAAATAAAGGTTACAATGTACTTTTCAAATATGATGTGTGCACAATAAAAAGATATACCTCCAGGCAAGAAAAACTCATTGCTGAAATACAAATGTGACCAAGCAATAGAATGTTTCCACTCAAGCTCAACATTGACTTGAAGGGAAAAGGGAAAAAGCATAGCAAACAGCACATTGACTTTTTAATGCTATTTATTTTTGTTATTATAATATCCCATCTCATCTTTTCCAAAACAAATTAGAAATTAAAATAAAAAGATGGATATACCTTTTCATTTATACATTACACAAAAAAATGCACCATGAGGAAGCGGGTATCGAGTTTAATTGAGTTGGATAATCCGCTTGATACAAATGGAGGACGGAGCTTATTTGATAAAATAGAAAGTTTACTTAAAATAGTGCAATAAGTAGAGGTCGAGAGGAAGCGGGTATCGAGTTTAATTGAGTTGGATAATCCGCTTGATACAAATGGAGGACTGGAGTTTATTTGATAAAATAGATGTAACTAAACCAGCAAGAATATTTTTGAAAGTTTACTTAAAATAGTGCAATAAGTAGAGGTCGAGATGAAAAACAACTAATATGCTTTTTTGCTTTTGTACATGTGCGTAAAAGAACCATAATATCTATTTCCTTGATCCTACTGCTCGCCTTCGGTGGGTATAGATTCTGGAACCTACATCTATCTAACCGTTGGCGTCTGATGCTTTTATTTCAAATTCAGCTGTGATAAAGATGGAATGGATCCAATTTGTGTTTTTGTGTCGAGGTTGTGAATTGCAAGAACTCGCGTGTGTTTCTTCTCGCCGCGCGTGCCACGTTTTCATTAGGCGTCTGCTTTTCTTTTTCCTTCTCAATTTTCTTTTACTTCGTTCAATGTTTGTTTTATTCTACTTTGTTTGTTTGTCTGATTTTGTTCCGTTTGTTTGTTTACGCTTTTTCTTTTTTCTCTCGTCTCGATATGATTTTCTTTGGTATCGTGTATTTTATATAGTGTACAATTTAATTTTCATTGTTTTTTATCATATTTTCTGTCCGGAGTGAAACTTCCATTTACTTGAATTTCCTCAAAGTGTTTGTTCTGGTGTAGCTGTATTAAATATCGCTATCGGATCATGGAAGTCTATTTAAAGATTTGCAATCAGACATGAGTCTTGAAGGAGCCTAGGTAAATAACTAGTTATTCAAACGTAAAGATTATGTTTAGTTTATGGCAATCCTTTGGAGAGGGTTTGAAAAAATGTTTACACCAAGGACATGTAACTAGATCGCTTTTTATGCAGGAAATTACTTAAGATATTGTTCAAAGTAATTTTTATTTGCTCATATACCATATATTTCTTGTTTTTCATGATCTTCTTGTTAAAATCATATTAAATATACATTTCTCCTATACCGTAGGATGGCCTATCTAATTAAATTTATTTATATTTCTACACCAACTGGCAGAGGACAAAGTGACTCGAGCGAAGAGAGGCTACCGAATTGAAAATCGAGTAACATTTCTCAGTGGACTAACATTTAGTGCAATTAAAAAACTCGTAGAGTAATTCTTCCTCGTCCATTTAATTTCTTAGTATTTAAATTTGCGTTTAAAGATTTATTAGTTCTATATTTGAAATCAAATCATCCTAATATCAGCTTTCTATATTTGCGTTTAAAGATTTATTAGGTCTCGATTTATTAGTTCTATATTTAGAGATCAAATCATCCTAATATTAGAGATTGAAATTGATGTAGGAGATTATTACATACTTCAAATCATATTCATCTTGAAGTTGACGCCCCGAATCGTGAAGAAGATAATCCTAATTTGTTTCTTCTTTTTA
>JAXQQM020076839.1:85000-100000 GCA_034641835.2 Pinus albicaulis | reverse complement strand
CTTTGAAGAGTTGATGACTCTTCCATGTTTTTTTATATAAAATGTATTACATTAAACTAAAACTCTTGCACATGGTGGGAACATATTCTTTCAACATCTTTTTTCTCTTCCACCATCATCTTCATTTATACTATTATGATGATTAGAGCATATATTTTACCTTTCATTCTTGGACATTCACAAAGAGCATTGTATCCTTGAATGTTTAGGATGACCAAGTATGTAAAGACCAAGTATGGTTGTTTATAGGATTCTCTCAACATCTTTGTCTCTTCCACCATCATCATCATTTATATTATTATGATGATGTAAGAATATATTTTACTTGTCATCCATGGACTTTGGATGACGAGGTATGGTTGTAACAATTGATGTAATGTAAGTGTTAAAAGATTTAGAACTATATATATATATATATATATATATATATATATATATATATAATTAAATTTATTTTGTGTTTGATTTAGCCAATTATATTTAGGTGGAGTTTTATGAGGGTTATTGAATTTATAGGGTTATATTTTGTAAGTTGGTAAAGTTTCTAAACTTACCCTAGAAATACCAAATAAATTCACATTGTTAAGGGTTGGCATGGCCTCATATAAGTGTGATTCATGTAAAATTCAGTCATACTTTCCTATATCATAGGTTAATTCCACAAATCACAAATACTTTAACAAACAAGAAATAATAAAATTTATTTTAATTGAAAATTAATAAATTTAATATAAATATAAAATCAAATTATTAAGTGCATATATCAAAATAAAAATTCATTCAAAATTATGTATTTAAGGTAAAAGAATGTTTCACGTAGTATACAAACCCTTTTTTTGAGAGAAGATTAATATATAAAACATATTTTTAACATTTAATTTATTTTGATTTTAAATTTATAATAAAATTAAAAGAACCAAATAATCTAAATATAAAATTAAAATTGGTACTCACAATGACACCTATATATGAGATGGAAGAATTACTTCCAACACAAACATTTTTAGAGTGCAAAATACAGTGTGTTATTTTTCATTGTTTAAATTGTATTTTTGAATGCTAAATAGGGTACATATAGGACCAAATAAAAATTGTAACCACAAAAACTTAATTTTTTTTCTATGTATAGATATATATGAAGTTTATATGGACATAAATTAGTTAACATAAATTTTCAAATAATTTATTGAAATCATTATTGAAATATTTTTGAGATTTAAATATTTCATTCACACATTTTTTTTAACTTGTAATTACCTTATATTCATTTTAATGGAGAGACGAACTTACACATGCTTTCATACTGAATAGATTGTAGAATAAGCCTCTCAACTCAATGAACATGTGAACTCAACAAAATAATATTACTTTACAAAAAATGATATCTCTACAATTTTTTTTAATCGGTTAAAATTACTCGATGATATACCTTATCACGACTTGACTTAACTTTTTTAATGCTATTTATTTTTTATTATTATAATATAACTTTTTAATGCTATTTATTTTTTGTTATTATAATATCCCATCTCATCTTTTCCAGAACCAAATTAGAAATTAAAATAAAAAAGATGGATATACCTTTTCATTTATACATTACACAAAAAAAATGCACCATGAGGAAGCGGGTATCGAGTTTAATTGAGTTGGATAATCCGCTTGATACAAATGGAGGACGGAGCTTATTTGATAAAATAGATGTAACTAAACCAGCAAGAATATTTTTGAAAGTTTACTTAAAATAGTGCAATAAGTAGAGGTCGAGATGAAAAACAACTAATATGCTTTTTTTGCTTTTGTACATGTGCGTAAAGAACCATAATATCTATTTCCTTGATCCTACTGCTCGCCTTCGGTGGGTATAGATTCTGGAACCTACATCTATCTAACCGTTGGCGTCGGATGCTTTTATTTCAAATTCAGTTGTGATAAAGATGGAATGGATCCAATTTGTGTTTGTGCTGAGGTTGTGAATTGCAAGAACTTCTGTGTGCTTTTCTTTTTTCCTTCTCAATTTTCTTTTACTCTGTTCAATGTTTGTTCGTTCTTAATTTTTTTTTACTTTGTTTGTTTGTCTGATTTTGTTAAGTTTGTTTGTTTACCAGTTTTCTTTTTCTCTCGTCTCCGATATGATTTTCTTTGGTGCTTGTGTATTTTATATAGTGTACAGTTTAATTTTCATTGTTTTTTTATCATATTTTCTGTCCGTAGTGAAACTTCCATTTACTTGAATTTCCTCAGCGTTTGTTCTGGTGTAGTTGTTTAAATATCCGCAATCGTACATGGAAGCTCGTTTAAAGATTTGCAATCAGACATGGAGTCTTGAAGGAGCCTAGGTAAATAACTAGTTATTCAACGTAAAGATTATGTTTAGTTTATGGCAATCCTTTTGAAAGGGTTTGAAAAAAATGTTTACACCAAGGACATGTAACTAGATCAGCTTTTTTGCAATGAAATTACTTAAGATATTGTTCTAAGTAATTTTTATTTGCTCATATACCATATATTTCTTGTTTTCATGATGTTCTTGTTAAAATCTTATTAAATATACATTTCTCCTATACCCGGAGGATGGCCTATCTAATTAAATTTATTTATATTTCTACACCAAATTTGCAGAGAGGATGGGACTCGAGCGTAAGAGAGGCTACCGAATTGAAAATCCGAGTAACATTTCTTGCGGTGGACTAACATTTAGTGCAATTAAAAAACTCGTGAGTAATTCTTCCCGTCCATTTAATTTCTTAGTATTTAAATTTGCGTTTAAAGATTTATTAGTTCTATATTTGAAATCAAATCATCCTAATATCAGTTCTATATTTGCGTTTAAAGATTTATTAGGTCTGATTTATTAGTTCTATATTTAGAGATCAAATCATCCTAATATTAGAGATTGAAATTGATGTAGGAGATTATTACATACTTCAAATCATATTCATCTTGAAGTTGACGCCCTCGAATCTTGAAGAAGATAATCCTAATTTGTTTTTTCTTTTTATACTAAATGCAACTAGATTTAGGGTTTTTAACTAAATTCTTCAGAGGGAGGGAATATAAAGAGATTGTAAATTCTACTACGGAGAGAAGCCGACGTGTGTGGTTTTTTTTATTAGATTCTCTAAGTAGGAAGGGATTCAGAGAGAATTTGTAAGTTGTGACCAGATTTAGGGTTTTCTAACTAAATTCTTCAAAAGGAATGGATATAACAAGAGATTAGTTTTTAACTAAATTCTTCGAGAGGGAGGGAATATAAAGAGATTGTAAATTCTTACCGTGGAGAGAAGTCCACGTGTGTGGTTTTTTTATTAAATTCTCGAAGTAGGAAGGGATTTAGAGAGAATTGGTAAGTTGTGACCAGATTTAGGGTTTTCTAACTAAATTCTTCAAAAGGAATGGATATAACAAGAGATTATAACTAAATTCTTGAAAAAGAAGAGATTATAACTAAATTCTTCAAAAGGAAGGGATATAAGAAGAGATTATAAATTGTGACAGGGAGAGAAGAGAAGTTTTAAAAAAAAATTAAAAGAAAGCTAAAGCAAGTAGCATAGGAAAGCAACCAGGCATTTATTAAGCGAGTTTTTATTTGGTAATTTGTGCCACACACCGCCACAAACTAACTCCAAGAAAGTCGAATCGTAGGTAGGTCGAGTATGATGGATAAGTATGAACGGATTTAGCGACGTATATGGCTCTGTTTGGTTTGCGAACTCCAAGAAAGTCGACTCAGTAGCAGCTTAGGAATAAATTTGGTTCTTTAGGGGGAGCCAAGTGATACGTGACAACAATGCTTTAAGTTCTAGGGTTAACCTCGAAATTTAGGATTCTGATTAAAGCCACTTTATGAATTTGTCGCATTAAACTACACTGAAATTAGTCAACAATTACTTGGCAAGTAATGGCAACCCTTAATTATTTTTCGCTCTCGTTCCATTTACACTTAAAGAAGACTCCAAACAAGAATAATGCCCTTTCGTCATTCTTTCATTGTAAGGGAGGTTGTGGATTATGATTAAAAAATTAAACGAACATCCCAAATTCCCAAATTACTCCTCTATTTTTTATAGTAAGAAATCATCTTTGTTGAAATATTTATCCGTATTTATATTTATTTATATGTGGTTTATTATATGTGTATTGGTGAGTTATATTCAATTCAACGTATTGATTTGAAATTATATAATATGAAATGAATATTTTTGTAAGTTTTTTTTTATACATAATTATTTATAATGTAAAATGAGATGCACTTTATTTTATTATATATTTATTTTTATTCTGTTTTAAATTATATAATATAAATAAAATTTATTTAGAAATATAATTGTCTTATGTAATTAAAATATCTTTAACTAAATATATATTTTTTTATCTAAATATAAAAAAAGAGTGAAATTATATTTCTTTAAAATTTCATAAATGTATGAATAATTGTGTTTCATGATATATTTGTTACATGATATGATGTTGGCATTTATGTATAGATGTATTTTTAGTTATAATGTGTATGTGCTTTTGTATGTTGTATTTTTTGCATACTTTTAAATGAAAGTAATTTTTAGTTGTTTATGTTATATCACAATGTGTTGATGCTAATTAGATGAAATAATTGTGTTGTAACATAATATAATGTTGAAACCTTTTGCATGTGTAATGTGTATGTGTTTATGTATCTATTTGTTTCTTTTTGCATATTTTATATATGATAATATGTTTACTATTTCTTTGATGATATAATGATTGTGCATTTTTTAGGTAATATGATGATTTTTTTTTAATTGATAAGATGTTTTTTGTTTGCCGCATGATGTGGACCTGTACATGTGAAATGATACAATAATGATAATAATGATGGGGAGAAAGAGAGATGGTGAGAGAGAGAGAGAGAGAGAGAGAGAGAGAGAGTGTGTGTCTTTTTTGTTTGAGAGGGAGGGAGGGGGGAGTGGGGAGGGAGAGAGAGAGAGAGAGGGTGTGTGTGTGTGAGAGAGAGAGAGAGAGAGAGAGAGAGAGAGAGAGAGAGAAAGTGAGAGACATAGAGAGAGGGGTAGAGAGAGACAGTGGTAGAGAGAGAGAGAGCGAGGGTGGGGGGCGAGAGAGAGAGAGAGAGAGAGAGGGAGGGGAGTGAGAGAGAGAGAGAGAGAGGGGGAGGGGTGGAGAGAGAGAGAGAGAGAGAGTCTGAGAGAGATCGAGAGAGAGAGAGAGAGTGGGCAAGGTAGACTGGGGAGAGAGAGATAGGGTAGAAAGAGAGAAAGAGAGAGATAGGGGAGGGAGAGAGAAAGAGAGAGAGGGGGAGAGATGGAGAGAGGGATAGAAAGCGAGAGAGCGACGGGGGACAGAGAGAGAGAGGGAGGGAGGGGGTAGAGAGAGATTTATAGAGAGAGAGAGAGAGAGAGAGGGAGGGGGAGAGAGAGAGGGATAGAGAGGGAGAGAGAGAGAGAGAGAGAGAGAGAGAGAGAGAGAGAGAGAGAGAGGTGAGCGAGGAGAGAGAGAAACAGATGAGAGAGAGAAAATGGGGGGGGAGAGAGAGAGAGAGAGAGAGAGGGGGTAGGAGGGTATAGAGAGAGGGGGGGGGGAGAGAGAGAGAGGGTGAGAGAGAGAGAGAGAGAGAGAGAGAGAGAGAGAGAGGAGACATAGTGGGGGGGGAGAGAGAGAGAGAGCGGGTGGGGGGGGCACATAGTGGAGGGGGGGGGGGAGAGAGAGAGTGTGAGTGAGAGTGAGTGGGGAGAGAGAGAGAGAGAGGGGGGGAGAGATGGGAAGAGAGATAGGGAGAGATATGGAGAGCGAGAGAGCGAGGGGGAGAGATAGAGGGTGGTGAGAGAGAGAGGAGAGAGAGAGAGGGAGAGGGTGGGTGGGAGAATGGGAGAGAGAAAGAGAGCAGACGAGGGGGCAAGTGAGAGAGAGAGAGTTAGAGTGTGTGTGTGTGTGTGTGTGAGAGAGAGAGAGAGAGAGAGAGAGAGTGAAGGTGATAGATGGGGGAGAGGGATAGAGAGAGCGAGAGAGCAATGGGGGACGAGAGAGAGATGAGAGGGAGAGGGAGAAGAGAGGGAGAGAGGAAGGGAGAGAGAGAGAGAGAAGGGGGTGGGAGAGCTAGAGAAAGAGAGAGAGAGAGAGAGAGGGGTGAGAGAGAGAGAGAGAGAGAGAGAGAGAGAGAGAGGGAGAGAGAGGGGGGGAGAGAGAGAGATGGGGAGGGGAGGGAGAGAAAGAGAGAGAAATAGAGAGAGGGGGAGAGATGGAGAGAGGGATAGAGAGAGTGAGAGAGCGAGGGGGAGAGAGAGATAGAGGGGGAGAGAGAGAGAGAGAGAGAGATAGTGAGAGAGAGATAGATGGCGGGGGAGAGATAAATTAGGGGTGAGAGAGAGAGAGAGATAGGGGGCAAGAGAGAGAGATGGAGAAGGGGGGGAGAGAGAGAGAGAGAAAGAGATAACGGGTGGGAGAGGGAGATAGAGAGAGGGGGGGAGGGACAGAGAAAGGGGGGGTAGGAGGGTACATTGAGAGGGGGACAGAGAGAGTGGGGGGGAGAGAGAGATGGGGGGGGAGAGAGAGAGGGGTGTGAGAGAGAGAGAGAGAGAGAGAAGGGGGGGAGAGAGAGCTAGACAAGAATAAAGAGAGAGAGTAGATAGAGAGAGAGAGAGAGAGATAGATCTAGAGAGAGAGAGAGAGAGAGAGAGAGAGAGAGAGAGGTGGATAGAGAGCTAGAGAGAGAGGGGGGTAGAGAGGGAAGTGGGCGAGGGGGGTGCGAGATTTGGGGGGTGGGGCGTGCAGAGAGAGAGAGAGAGAGAGAGAGAGAGAGAGAGAGAGAGAGAGACGAAGATAAATGGGGCAGAGGGTACAAAGAGAGGGTTGGGGAGAGAGAGAGAGAGAGAGAGAGATGAGAGAGAGAGAGAGAGGGTAGAGAGAGCAGAGGGAGGGAGAGAGAGAGAGAGGGGGGGGGGAAGAGAAGAGAGAGGGAAGAGAGAGAGAGAGAGAGAGAGAGAGAGAGAGGGTAGGGAGAGAGAGAGATGAGAGAGAGAGAGAGAGAGAGAGAGAGAGAGATATGGAGAGAGGGAGAGAAAGAGAGAGAGAGAGAGAGAGAGAGAGAGAGAGAGAGAGAGAGAGCAAGCATGACAAAGAGAGGCAGACGGGGGTGGGTGAGTGAGAAGGGGGGGAAGAGAGAGAGGGAGAGAGAGGGGGCGGGGGAATAGGGAGAGAGAAAGATACAAAGGGGAAGAGACACAGAGGGAGAGAGAGTGAGAGAGATTATGTTTTCAGTGTGTGACACAAAGATAGAGGGGAGAGAGAGAGAGAGACAAAGAGAGGGACAAAGTGAGGGGGGAGACAAAGAGAGAGAGAGAGAGAAGGGAGGGAGGAGAGAGAGGAACAGAGAGAAAATAGAGAGAGAGAGAGAGAGACGAAGGGGAGAGATACAGAGACAAAGATAGAGAGAGAGAGAGAGAGAGAGAGAGAAAGAGAGAGAGAGGGAGAGAGAGATAGGTAGGGGGAGATATAGGTTGGGGAGATAGAGAGAGTGGAAGAGAGAGAGAGAGGCAAAGACAGAGATAAAGAGAGAGGATGAGAGAGAGATAACGGGGGGGAGAGGGAGGGAGAGAGAGAGAGATAACGGGAGGCCTTGTCATAGAATTTTCTGCAAATACATGGAAAAACACCCAAAAAACTCATAAATAACTTAGTAAATAGATTTCTAATGGATTTTCTTGTTTCCTTTCTTAATGTTGACTAGAAGACTCTATGAGAGCTATTACAATTGCAGTCACTAGGTAATACAAAGTATAATAGCAGTATATTCTCTAGAATTACTTAGCATGTCATACTACAAAAATACCCAAAAAATCACAAATCAATAACTTTAGTAAATAGAATTCTAATGGATTTTTCTTGTTTCCTTCCTTAATGTTGACCAGAAGACTCTATGAGAGCTATTATAATTGCAATCACTAGGTAAGACAAAGTATAATAGCCTATATTCTCTAAATTTATTTAGCATGTCATACTACAAAAATAATTGTTTATATAAAATAGTAACATGTTTGGAAGCCCAACTATAGTTGGATGACACTTTATCTCCATACATGATCTAGATCGTGGAGGTATTCTTTCCATTTTCAATTTGGATTTGCTAGCCTCCATACATGATCTAGATCGTGGAGGTATTGTTGCCATTTCGAATTTGGATTTGCTGGCACTTTGAAGAGTTGATGACTCTTCCATGTTTTTTTATATAAAATGTATTACATTAAACTAAAACTCTTGCACATGGTGGGAACATATTCTTTCAACATCTTTTTTCTCTTCCACCATCATCTTCATTTATACTATTATGATGATTAGAGCATATATTTTACCTTTCATTCTTGGACATTCACAAAGAGCATTGTATCCTTGAATGTTTAGGATGACCAAGTATGTAAAGACCAAGTATGGTTGTTTATAGGATTCTCTCAACATCTTTGTCTCTTCCACCATCATCATCATTTATATTATTATGATGATGTAAGAATATATTTTACTTGTCATCCATGGACTTTGGATGACGAGGTATGGTTGTAACAATTGATGTAATGTAAGTGTTAAAAGATTTAGAACTATATATATATATATATATATATATATATATAATAATTTATTTATTTATGTGTTTGATTTAGCCAATTATATTTAGGTGGAGTTTTATGAGGGTTATTGGATTTATAGGGTTATATTTTGTAAGTTGGTAAAGTTTCTAAACTTACCCTAGAAATACCAAATAAATTCACATTGTTAAGGGTTGGCATGGCCTCATATAAGTGTGATTCATGTAAAATTCAGTCATACTTTCCTATATCATAGGTTAATTCCACAAATCACAAATACTTTAACAAACAAGAAATAATAAAATTTATTTTAATTGAAAATTAATAAATTTAATATAAATATAAAATCAAATTATTAAGTGCATATATCAAAATAAAAAATTCATTCAAAATTATGTATTTAACTTAAAAGAATGTTTCACGTAGTATACAAACCATTTTTTTGAGAGAAGATTAATATATAAAACATATTTTTTTAACATTTAATTTATTTTGATTTTAAATTTATAATAAAATTAAAAGAACCAAATAATCTAAATATAAAATTAAAATTGGTACTCACAATGACACCTATATATGAGATGGAAGAATTACTTCCAACACAAACATTTTTAGAGTGCAAAATACAAGTGTGTTATTTTTTCATTGTTTAAATTGTATTTTTGAATGCTAAATAGGGTACATATAGGACCAAATAAAAATTGTAACCACAAAAACTTAATTTTTTTTCTATGTATAGATATATATGAAGTTTATATGGACATAAATTAGTTAACATAAATTTTCAAATAATTTATTGAAATCTGTTATTGAAATATTTTTGAGATTTAAATATTTCATTCACACATTTTTTTTAACTTGTAATTACCTTATATTCATTTTAATGGAGAGACTGAACTTACACATGCTTTCATACCGAATAGATTGTAGAATAAGCCTCTCAACTCAATGAACATGTGAACTCAACAAAATAATATTACTTTACAAAAATGATATCTCTACAATTTTTTTAATCGGTTAAAATTACTTCGATGATATACCTTATCACGACTTGACTTAACTTTTTAATGCTATTTATTTTTATTATTATAATATAACTTTTTTAATGCTATTTATTTTTGTTATTATAATATCCCATCTCATCTTTTCCAGAACCAAATTAGAAATTAAAATAAAAAAGATGGATATACCTTTTCATTTATACATTACACAAAAAAATGCACCATGAGGAAGCGGGTATCGAGTTTAATTGAGTTGGATAATCCGCTTGATACAAGTGGAGGACGGAGCTTATTTGATAAAATAGATGTAACTAAACCAGCAAGAATATTTTTGAAAGGGGGGGGAGATATATCTAGAGAGAGGGGGGGGTTTGGGAAGATATATATATATATATATATAGAGAGAGAGAGAGAGAGAGAGAGAGAGAGAGAGAGAGAGAGAGAAAGGGCGAGGGGTAGAGATAGGGGGGTAGCGAGTATGTAGAGGGAGAGAGAGAGAGAGAGAGAGAGAGAGAGAGAGACCAAGATAAATGGGGCAGGAGGGTACAAAGAGTGGGTTGGAGAGAGAGAGAGAGAGAGAGAGAGAGAGAGAGAGAGAGGGATGGGGGTAGGAGGGTATAGAGAGAGGGAGAGAGAGAGGGGCGGTGGGAGAGAGAGAGGGGGGAAGAGAGGGAGAGGAAGAGAGAAAGGGAGAGAGAGAGAGTGCAAATGGATAGAGAAATACAACGAGGGGGAGAGAGAGAGAGCAGGGAGAGATCTAGAGAGTGAGATAGTGGGAGAGTGACAGAGAGAGAGGGAGTGAGATAGATAGAGAGAGGGTGGGAGAGAGAGAGAGAGGTCGACGAGAGAGGGAGAGGGAGAGTGATGGGTGTGAGGAGAGTAGAGTGGGGGGAGAGAGAGAGGAGGGGGGAGAGAGGCGAGGGGGAAGAGAGAGAGAGAGAGAGAGAGAGAGAGGGGGAAGAGAGAGAGAGAGAGAGAGAGAGAGAGAGAGAGAGAGAGAGAGAGAGAGAGAGAGAGAGAGAGAGAGAGAGAGAGAGAGAGAGAGAGAGGGAGAGAGAGAGGAGGGGGGAGAGAGAGGCAGGGGGGAAGAGAGAGAGAGAGAGAGAGAGAGAGAGATATATATATGGAGAGGGGAGAGAAAGAGAGGGGGGAAGAGAGAGAGAGAGAGAGAGAGAGAGAGAGAGAGAGAGAGACGGAGAGAGAGAGAGAGAGAGTGAGAGAAAGAGAGAGAGAGAGAAAGCATGACAAAGAGAGAGAGAGAGAGAGAGAGAGAGAGAGAGAAGGGGGGGGGGAGAGATGGGGAGAGAGAGACAAGGGTGGGTGAGTGAGAGGGGGGAAGAGAGAGAGGGAGAGAGAGGGGAGGGGGAATAGGGAGAGAGAAAGATACAAAGGGGAAGAGACACAGAGGGAGAGAGAGTGAGAGAGATTATGTTTCAGTGTGTGACACAAAGATAGAGGGGGGAGAGAGAGAGACAAAGAGAGGGACAAAGTGAGGGGGATACAAAGAGATAGAGAGAGAGAAGGAGGGAGAAGAGAGAGTAACAGAGAGAAAATAGAGAGAGAGAGAGAGAGAGAGAGAGACGAAGGGGAGAGATACAGAGACAGAGATAGAGAGAGAGAGAGAGAGAGAGAGAGAGAGAGAGAGAGAGAGAGAGAGATAGATAGGGGGAGATATAGGTTGGGGAGATAGAGAGAGTGGAAGAGAGAGAGAGAGGAAAAGACAGAGATAAAGAGAGAGGATGAGAGAGAGATAACCGGGGGGGGAGGGAGAGAGAGAGAGATAACAGGAGGCCTTGTCATAGAATTTTCTGCAAATACATGGAAAAACACCCAAAAACTCATAAATAACTTAGTAAATAGATTTCTAATGGATTTTCTTGTTTCCTTTCTTAATGTTGACTAGAAGACTCTATGAGAGCTATTACAATTGCGAGTCACTAGGTAATACAAAGTATAATAGCGAGATATTCTCTAGAATTACTTAGCATGTCATACTACAAAAATACCCAAAAAAATCACAAATCAGTAACTTAGTAAATAGAATTCTAATGGATTTTCTTGTTTCCTTCCTTAATGTTGACCAGAAGACTCTATGAGAGCTATTATAATTGCAATCACTAGGTAAGACAAAGTATAATAGCCTATATTCGCTAAATTTATTTAGCATGTCATACTACAAAATAATTGTTTATATAAAATAGTAACATGTTTGGAAGCCCAACTATAGTTGGATGACACTTTATCTCCATGCATGATCTAGATCGTGGAGGTATTCTTGCCATTTTCAATTTGGATTTGCTAGCCTCCATAAATGATCTAGATCGTGGAAGGTATTGTTGCCATTTCGAATTTGGATTTGCTGGCACTTTGAAGAGTTGATGACTCTTCCATGTTTTTTATATAAAATGTATTACATTAAACTAAAACTCTCGCACATGGTGGGAACATATTCTTTCAACATCTTTTTTTCTTCCACCATCATCTTCATTTATACTATTATGATGATTAGAGCATATATTTTACCTTTCATTCTTGGACATTCACAAAGAGCATTGTATCCTTGAATGTTTAGGATGACCAAGTATGTAAAGACCAAGTATGGTTGTTTATAGGACTCTCTCAACATCTTTGTCTCTTCCACCATCATCATCATTTATATTATTATGATGATGTAAGAATATATTTTACTTGTCATCCATGGACTTTGGATGAAGAGGTATGGTTGTAACAATTGATGTAATGTAAGTGCTAAAAGATTTAGAACTATATATATATATATATATATATATATATATATATATATAATAATTAAATTTATTTTGTGTTTGATTTAGCCAATTATATTTAGGTGGAGTGTTATGAGGGTTATTGGATTTATAGGGTTATATTTTGTAAGTTGGTAAAGTTTCTAAACTTACCCTAGAAATACCAAATAAATTCACATTGTTAAGGGTTGGCATGGCCTCATATAAGTGTGATTCATGTAAAATTCAGTCATACTTTCCTATATCATAGGTTAATTCCACAAATCACAAATACTTTAATAGACAATAAATAATAAAATTTATTTTAATTGAAAATTAATAAATTTAATATAAATATAAAATAAAATTATTAAGTGCATATATCGAAATAAAAATTCATTCAAAATTATGTATTTAACTTAAAAGAATGTTTCACGTAGTATACAAACCATTTTTTGAGAGAAGAATAATATATAAAACATATTTTTGACATTTAATTTATTTTGATTTTAAATTTATAATAAAATTAAAAGAACCAAATAATATAAATATAAAATTAAAATTGGTACTCACAATGACACCTATATATGAGATGGAAGAATTACTTCCAACACAAACATTTTTAGAGTGGAAAATACATTGTGTTATTTTTCATTGTTTAAATTGAATTTTTGAATGCTAAATAGGGTACATATAAGACCAAATAAAAATTGTAACCACAAAAACTTAATTTTTTTCTATGTATAGATATATATGAAGTTTATATGGACATAAATTAGTTAACATAAATTTTCAAATAATTTATTGAAATCTGTTATTGAAAGATTTTTGAGATTTAAATATTTTATTCACACATTTTTTTAACTTGTAATTACCTTATATTCATTTTAATGGAGAGACGAACTTACACATGATTTCACACTGAATAGATGGTAGAATAAGCCTCTTAACTCAATGAACATGTGAAGTCAACAAAATAATATTACTTTACAAAAATGATATCTCTACAATTTTTTTAATCGGTTAAAATTACCTGATGATATACCTTATCACGACTTGGCTTAACTTTTTAATGCTATTTATTTTTATTATTATAATATAACTTTTTAATGCTATTTATTTTTGTTATTATAATATCCCAGCTCATCTTTTCCAGAACCAAATTAGAAATTAAAATAAAAAGATGGATATACCTTTTCATTTATACATTACACAAAAAAATGCACCATGAGGAAGCGGGTATCGAGTTTAATTGAGTTGGATAATCCGCTTGATACAAATGGAGGACGGAGCTTATTTGATAAAATAGATGTAACTAAACCAGCAAGAATTTTTTTGAAAGTTTACTTAAAATAGTGCAATAAGTAGAGGTCGAGATGAAAAATAACTAATATGCTTTTTTGCTTTTGTACATGTGCGTAAAGAACCATAATATCTATTTCCTTGATCCTACTGCTCGCCTTCGGTGGGTATAGATTCTGGAACCTACATCTATCTAACCGTTGGTGTCGGATGCTTTTATTTCGAATTCAGTTGTGATAAAGATGGAATGGATCCAATTTGTGTTTGTGCTGAGGTTGTGAATTGCAAGAACTTCTGTGTGTTTCTTCTGCCGCGCGGCCACGTTTTCATTAGGCGTCTGCTTTTCTTTTTCCTTCTCAATTTTCTTTTACTCTGTTCAATGTTTGTTTTATTTTACTTTGTTTGTTTGTCTGATTTTGTTCCGTTTGTTTGTTTACCAGTTTTCTTTTTCTCTCGTCTCTGATATGATTTTCTTTGGTGCTGTGTATTTTATATAGTGTACAGTTTAATTTTCATTGTTTTTTATCATATTTTCTGTCCGGAGTGAAACTTCCATTTACTTGAATTTCCTCAGCGTTTGTTCTGGTGTAGCTGTTTAAATATCTGCAATCAGACATGGAAGCTGTTTAAAGATTTGCAATCAGACATGGAGTCTTGAAGGAGCCTAGGTAAATAACTTGTTATTCAACGTAAAGATTATGTTTAGTTTATGGCAATCCTTTTGAAAGGGTTTGAAAAAATGTTTACACCAAGGACATGTAACTAGATCATTTTTTGCAGTGAAATTACTTAAGATATTGTTTTAAGTAATTTTTATTTGCCCATATACCATATATTTCTTGTTTTCATGATGTTCTTGTTAAAATCTTATTAAATATACATTTCTAATTAAATTTATTTATATTTCTACACCAGCTGCAGAGGATAGGACTCGAGCGGAAGAGAGGCTACTGAATTGAAAATTTGAGTAACATTTCTTGCGGTGGACTAACGTTTAGTGCAATTAAAAAACTGGGAGTAATTCTTCCTGTCCATTTAATTTCTTAGTATTTAAATTTGCGTTTAAAGATTTATTAGTTCTATATTTGAAATCAAATCATCCTAATATCAGTTCTATATTTGCGTTTAAAGATTTATTAGGTCTGATTTTTTAGTTCTATATTTAGAGATGAAATCATCCTAATATTAGAGATTGAAATTGATGTAGGAGATTATTACATACTTCAAATCATATTCATCTTGAAGTTGACGCCCTGAATCTTGAAGAAGATAATCCTAATTTGTTTCTTCTTTTTATACTAAATGCAACGAGATTTAGGGTTTTTAACTAAATTCTTCAGAGGGAGGGAATATAAAGAGATTGTAAATTCTTACGGCGGAGACAAG
>JAXQQM020076839.1:67500-80000 GCA_034641835.2 Pinus albicaulis | reverse complement strand
GAAGCCCAACTATAGTTGGATGACACTTTATCTCCATGCATGATCTAGATCGTGGAGGTATTCTTGCCATTTTCAATTTGGATTTGCTAGCCTCCATACATGATCTAGATCGTGGAGGTATTGTTGCCATTTCGAATTTGGATTTGCTGGCACTTTGAAGAGTTGATGACTCTTCCATGTTTTTTATATAAAATGTATTACATTAAACTAAAACTCTCGCACATGGTGGGAACATATTCTTTCAACATCTTTTTCTCTTCCACCATCATCTTCATTTATACTATTATGATGATTAGAGCATATATTTTACCTTTCATTCTTGGACATTCACAAAGAGCATTGTATCCTTGAATGTTTAGGATGACCAAGTATGTAAAGACCAAGTATGGTTGTTTATAGGATTCTCTCAACATCTTTGTCTCTTCCACCATCATCATCATTTATATTATTATGATGATGTAAGAATATATTTTACTTGTCATCCATGGACTTTGGATGATGAGGTATGGTTGTAACAATTGATGTAATGTAAGTGTTAAAAGATTTAGAACTATATATATATATATATATATATATATATAATAATTAAATTTATTTTGTGTTTGATTTAGCCAATTATATTTAGGTGGAGTTTTATGAGGGTTATTGGATTTATAGGGTTATATTTTGTAAGTTGGTAAAGTTTCTAAACTTCCCTAGAAATACCAAATAAATTGACATTGTTAAGGGTTGGCATGGCCTCATATAAGTGTGATTCATGTAAAATTCAGTCATACTTTCCTATATCATAGGTTAATTCCACAAATCACAAATACTTTAACAAACAAGAAATAATAAAATTTATTTTAATTGAAAATTAATAAATTTAATATAAATATAAAATCAAATTATTAAGTGCATATATCAACATAAAAATTCATTCAAAAATTATGTATTTAACTTAAAAGAATGTTTCACGTAGTATACAAACCATTTTTTGAGAGAAGATTAATATATAAAACATATTTTTAACATTTAATTTATTTTGATTTTAAATTTATAATAAAATTAAAAGAACCAAATAATCTAAATATAAAATTAAAATTGGTACTCACAATGACACCTATATATGAGATGGAAGAATTACTTCCAGCACAAACATTTTTAGAGTGCAAAATACATTGTGTTGTTTTTCATTGTTTAAATTGTATTTTTGAATGCTAAATAGGGTACATATAGGACCAAATAAAAATTGTAACCACAAAAACTTAATTTTTTTCTATGTATAGATATATATGAAGTTTATATGGACATAAATTAGTTAACATAAATTTTCAAATAATTTATTGAAATATTTTTGAGATTTAAATATTTCATTCACACATTTTTTTAACTTGTAATTGCCTTATATTCATTTTAATGGAGAGACGAACTTACACATGCTTTCATACTGAATAGATTGTAGAATAAGCCTCTCAACTCAATGAACATGTGAACTCAACAAAATAATATTACTTTACAAAAATGATATCTCTACAATTTTTTTAATCAGTTAAAATTACCTGATGATATACCTTATCACGACTTGACTTAACTTTTTAATGATATTTATTTTTATTATTATAATATAACTTTTTAATGCTATTTATTTTTGTTATTATAATATCCCATCTCATCTTTTCCAGAACCAAATTAGAAATTAAAATAAAAAGATGGATATACCTTTTCATTTATACATTACACAAAAAAAAAATGCACCATGACGAAGCGGGTATCGAGTTTAATTGAGTTGGATAATCCGCTTGATAGAAATGGAGGACGGAGCTTATTTGATAAAATAGATGTAACTAAACCAGCAAGAATATTTTTGAAAGTTTAGTTAAAATAGTGCAATAAGTAGAGGTCGAGATGAAAAACAACTAATATGCTTTTTTGCTTTTGTACATGTGCGTAAAGAACCATAATATCTATTTCCTTGATCCTACTGCTCGCCTTCGGTGGGTATAGATTCTGAAACCTACATCTATCTAACCGTTGGCGTCGGATGCTTTTATTTCAAATTCAGTTGTGATAAAGATGGAATGGATCCAATTTGTTTTTGTGCTGAGGTTGTGAATTGCAAGAACTTCTGTGTGTTTCTTCTGCCGCGCGGCCACGTTTTCATTGGGCGTCTGCTTTTCTTTTTCCTTCTCAATTTTCTTTTACTCTGTTCAATGTTTGTTTTATTCTACTTTGTTTGAGATGCAAAACAACTAATATGGCAATCCTTTTGAAAGGGTTTGAAAAAATGTTTACACTAAGGACATGTAACTAGATCAGTTTTTGCAGTGAAATTACTTAAGATATTGTTCTAAGTAATTTTTATTTGCTCATATACCATATATTTCTTGTTTTCATGATGTTCTTGTTAAAATCTTATTAAATATACATTTCTCCTATACCAAAGGATGGCCTATCTAATTAAATTTATTTATATTTCTACACCAGCTGCAGAGGACAGGACTCGAGCGGAAGAGAGGCTACTGAATTGAAAATCTGAGTAACATTTCTTGCGGTGGACTAACATTTAGTGCAATTAAAAAACTGTGAGTAATTCTTCCTGTCCATTTAATTTCTTAGTATTTAAATTTGCGTTTAAAGATTTATTAGTTCTATATTTGAAATCCAATCATCCTAATATCAGTTCTATATTTGCGTTTAAAGATTTATTAGGTCTGATTTATTAGTTCTATATTTAGAGATCAAATCATCCTAATATTAAAGATTGAAATTGATGTAGGAGATTATTACATACTTCAAATCATATTCATCTTGAAGTTGACGCCCTGAATCTTGAAGAAGATAATCCTAATTTGTTTCTTCTTTTTATACTAAATGCAACGAGATTTTAACTAAATTCTTCAGAGAGAGGGAATATAAAGAGATTGTAAATTCTTACGGCGGAGAGAAGCTGACGTGTGTGGTTTTTTTATTAAATTCTCGAAGTAGGAAGGGACTTAGTTTTTATTAGATTCTCTAAGTAGGAAGGCATTCAGATAGAATTTGTAAGTTTTGACCAGATTTAGGGTTTTCTAACTAAATTCTTCAAAAGGAATGGATATAACAAGAGATTAGTTTTTAACTAAATTCTTCAGAGGGAGGGAATCTAAAGAGATTGTAAATTCTTACGGCGGAGAGAAGCTGACATGTGTGGTTTTTTTATTAAATTCTCGAAGTAGGAAGGGACTTAGAGAGAATTGGTAAGTTGTGACCAGATTTAGGGTTTTCTAACTAAATTCTTCAAAAGGAATGGATATAACAAGAGATTATAACTAAATTCTTCAAAAGGAAGGGATATAACAAGAGATTATAAATTGTGACAGGGAGAGAAGAGAAGTTTTAAAAAATAGTTAAAAGAAAGCTAAAGCAAGTAGCATAGGAAAGCAACCAGGCATTTATTAAGCGAGTTTTTATTTGGTAATTTGTGCCACACACCGCCACAGCTAACTCCAAGAAAGTCGAATCGTAGGTAGGCTGAGTATGATGGATAAGTATGAACAGATTTAGCGACGTATATGCCCTGTTTGGTTTGCGAACTCCAAGAAAGTCGACTCGTCAGCAGTTTAGGAATAAATTTGGTTCTTTAGGGGAAGTGATACGGACAACAGCTGTTTAAGTTCTAGGGTTAACCTCGAAATTTAGGATTCTAATTAATGCCACTTTATGAATTTTCTGCATTAAACTACACAGAATTAGCTGAACAGTTACTTGGCAAGTAATGGCAATGCTTAATTATTTTTCGCTCTCGTTCCATTTACGGCCTAAAGAAGACTCCAGCAAGAATAATGCCCTTTCGTCATTCTTTCATTGTAAGGGAGGTTGTGGATTATGATTAAAAAATTAAACGAACATCCCAAATTCCCAAATTACTCCTCTATTTTTATAGTAAGAAATCATCTTTGTTGAAATATTTATCCGTATTTATATTTATTTATATGTGGTTTATTATATGTGTATTGGTAAGTTATATTCAATTCAACGTATTGATTTGAAATTATATAATATGAAATGAATATTTTTGTAAGTTTTTTTTTTATACATAATTATTTATAATTATTTATAATGTAAAATGAGATGCACTTTATTTTATTATATATTTATTTTTATTCTGTTTTAAATTATATAATATAAATAAAATTTATTTAGAAATATAATTGTCTTATGTAATTAAAATATCTTAACTAAATATATATTTTTTATCTAAATATAAAAAAGAGTGAAATTATATTTCCTTAAAATTTCATAAATGTATGAATAATTGTGTTTCATGATATATTTGTTACATGATATGATGTTGGCATTTATGTATAGATGTATTTTTAGTTATAATGTGTATGTGCTTTTGTATGTTGTATTTTTTTGCATACTTTTAAATGAAAGTAATTTTTAGTTGTTTATGTTATATCACAATGTGTTGATGCTAATTAGATGAAATAATTGTGTTGTAACATAATATAATGTTGAAACCTTTTGCATGTATAATGTGTATGTGTTTATGTATCTATTTGTTTCTTTTGCATATTTTATATATGATAATATGTTTACTATTTCTTTGATGATATAATGATTGTGCTTTTTTAGGTAATATGATGATTTTTTTTTAATTGATAAGATGTTTTTGTTTGCTGCATGATGTGGACTGTATATGTGAAATTATACAATAATGATAATAATGATGGGGAGAAAGAGAGATGGTGAGAGAGAGAGAGAGAGAGAGAGAGAGAGAGAGAGAGAGAATGTGTGTCTTTTTGTTTGAGAGAGAGGGAGGGAGGGCAGGGGGAGAGTGTGTGTGTGTGTGTGTGAGAAAGAGAGAGAGAGAGAGAGAAAGTGAGAGACATAGAGAGAGGGGTAGAGAGAGACAGTGGTAGAGAGAGAGAGAGCGAGGGTGGGGGCAGGAGAGAGAGAGAGAGAGGGGAGGGGTGGAGGAGAGAGAGAGAGGGGAGGGGTGGGGGAGAGAGTTGGGGGGGGGAGAGATCTAGAGAGAGAGAGAGAGAGGTGGGCAAGGTAGACTGGGGGAGAGAGAGATAGGGTAGAAAGAGAGAAAGAGAGAGATAGGGGGAGGGAGAGAGAAAGAGAGAGAGGGGGAGAGATGGAGAGAGGGATAGAGAGCGAGAGAGCGACGGGGACAGAGAGAGAGAGGGAGGGGTAGAGATATATATATATATATATATATAGAGAGAGAGCGAGGGGGGGAGAGAGAGGGGGCAGAGAGAGAGAGAGAGAGAGAGAGAGAGAGAGAGAGAGAGAGGGCAGGAGGGTATAGAGATAAGGGGGGGCGGAAGAGAGAGAGATGGTGAGGAAGAGAGAGAGAGAGAGAGCAGGTGGGGGGGCACATAGTGGAGGGGGGGGAGAGAGAGTGTGTGAGTGAGAGTGAGTTGGGAGAGAGAGAGAGAGGGTGGGGGGGGGAGATGGGAATAGAGATAGGGAGAGATATGGAGAGCGAGAGAGCGAGGGGGAGAGATAGAGGGTGGTAGAGAGAGAGAGAGAGAGAGAGAGAGAGAGAGAGAGAGAGAGGTGGGTGGGAGAATGGGAGAGAGAAAGAGAGCAGACAGGGGGCAAGTGAGAGAGAGAGAGTTAGAGTGTGTGTGTGTGTGTGTGTGAGAGAGAGAGAGAGAGAGAGAGAGAGAGAGAGAGAGTGAAGGTGATAGATGGGGAGAGGGATAGAGAGAGTGAGAGAGAAATGGGGACAGAGAGAAGAGGACAGAGAGAGAGAGATGGGGAAGGGAGAAAGAGGGAGAGAGGAAGGGAGAGAGAGAGAGAGAAGGGGGTGAGAGAGCTAGAGAAAGAGAGAGAAAGAGAGAGAGAGAGAAGGGGTTGAGAGAGAGAGAGAGAGAGAGAGAGAGAGAGAGTGAAGGTGATAGATGGGGAGAGGGATAGAGAGAGAGAGAGAGCAATGGGGACAGAGAGAGAGAGAGAGAGAGAGAGATGGGGAAGGGAGAAAGAGGGAGAGAGGAAGGGAGAGAGAGAGAGAGAAGGGGGTGAGAGAGCTAGAGAAAGAGAGAGAAAGAGAGAGAGAGAGAAGGGGTTGAGAGAGAGAGAGAGAGAGAGAGAGAGAGAGAGGGGCGGGGGGGAGAGAGAGGGGGGGGGGGAAGGGGGAGAGAGAGGGGGAAATAGAGAGAGTGGGAGAGATGGAGAGAGGGATAGAGAGATAGAGGGGGAGAGAGAGAGAGAGAGAGAGAGAGAGAGAGAGATGGCGGGGGAGAGATAAATTAGGGGTGAGAGAGAGAGAGAGATAGGGGACAAGAGAGAGAGATGGAGAAGGGGGGGAGAGAGAGACAGCAGGGGGAAGAGAGAGAGAGAGAAAGAGATAACGGGTGGGAGAGGGAGATAGAGAGAGGGGGGGGAGGGACAGAGAAAGGGGGGGGGGTAGGAGGGTACATTTAGAGGGGGACAGAGACAGTGGGGGAGAGAGAGATGGGGGGAGAGAGAGAGGGGTTGTGTGAGAGAGAGAGAGAGAGAAGGGGGGAGAGAGCTAGACAATAACAAAGAGAGAGATAGATATAGAGAGAGAGGGGGGGGGGGGGAAGATAGATCTAGAGAGAGAGAGAGAGAGAGGGGGGGGGAGGGGAAGATAGATCTAGAGAGAGAGAGGGGGGTGGGGGAGGGGAAGATAGATCTAGAGAGAGAGAGAGGGGGGGGGGAACATAGATCTAGAGAGAGAGGGGGGTAGAGAGGGAAGTGGGCGAGGGGGTGCGAGATTGGGGGGTGGGGCGTGCGGTGAGAGAGAGAGAGAGAGAAAGAGAGATGAAGATAAATGGGGCAAGAGGGTACAAAGAGAGGGTTGGGGAGAGAGAGAGAGAGGGATGGGGGCAGGAGGGTGTAGAGAGAGGGAGAGAGAGAGAGGGGGTGGGAGAGAGAGAGGGGGGAAGAGAGGGAGAGGAAGAGAGAAAGGGAGAGTGAGAGAGGGGGGGGGAGCAGATGGATAGAGAAAGACAACGAGTGGGAGAGAGAGAGAGCAGGTAAAGATCTAGAGAGTGAGAGAGTGGGAGAGTGATAGAGGAAGAGAGAGAGGGAGAGAGAGGGGAGGGGGAATAGGGAGAGAGATTATGTATTAGTGTGTGACACAAAGATAGAGGGGAGAGAGAGAGAGAGACAAAGAGAGGAACAAAGTGAGGGGGAGACAAAGAGAGAGAGAGAGAAGGAGGGAGGAGAGAGAGGAACAGAGAGAAAATAGAGAGAGAGAGAGAGAGAGAGAGAGATAGGTAGGGGGAGATATAGGTTGGGGAGATAGAGAGAGTGGAAGAGAGAGAGAGAGAGGCAAAGACAGAGATAAAGAGAGAGGATGAGAGAGAGATAACGGGGGCGGGGGGAGAGGGACGGAGAGAGAGAGAGATAACGGGAGGCCTTGTCATAGAATTTTCTGCAAATACATGGAAAAACACCCAAAAACTCATAAATAACTTAGTAAATAGATTTCTAATGGATTTTCTTGTTTCCTTTATTAATGTTGACTAGAAGACTCTATGAGAGCTATTACAATTGCAGTCACTAGGTAATACAAAGTATAATAGCAGATATTATGTAGAATTACTTAGCATGTCATACTAAAAAAATACCCAAAAAATCACAAATCAGTAACTTAGTAAATAGAATTCTAATGGATTTTCTTGTTTCCTTCCTTAATGTTGACCAGAAGACTCTATGAGAGCTATTATAATTGCAGTCACTAGGTAAGACAAAGTATAATAGCCTATATTCTCTAAATTTATTTAGCATGTCATACTACAAAATAATTGTTTATATAAAATAGCAACATGTTTGGAAGCCCAACTATATTTGGATGACACTTTATCTCCATACATGATCTAGATCGTGGAGGTATTCTTGCCATTTTCAATTTGGATTTGCTAGCCTCCATACATGATCTAGTTGATGACTCTTCCATGTTTTTTATATAAAATGTATTACATTAAACTAAAACTCTTGCACATGGTGGGAACATATTCTTTCAACATCTTTTTCTCTTCCACTATCATCTTCATTTATACTATTATGATGATTAGAGCATATATTTTACCTTTCATTCTTGGACATTCACAAAGAGCATTGTATCCTTGAATGTTTAGGATGAACAAGTATGTAAAGACCAAGTATGGTTGTTTATAGGACTCTCTCAACATCTTTGTCTCTTCCACCATCATCATCATTTATATTATTATGATGATGTAAGAACATATTTTACTTTTCATCCATGGACTTTGGATGAGGAGGTATGGTTGTAACAATTGATGTAATGTAAGTGTTAAAAGATTTAGAACTATATATATATATATATAATAATTAAATTTATTTTGTGTTTGATTTAGCCAATTATATTTAGGTGGAGTTTTATGAGGGTTATTGGATTTATAGGGTTATATTTTGTAAGTTGGTAAAGTTTCTAAACTTACCCTAGAAATACCAAATAAATTCACATTGTTAAGGGTTGGCATGGCCTCATCTAAGTGTGATTCATGTAAAATTCAGTCATACTTTCCTATATCATAGGTTAATTCCACAGATCACAAACCATTTTTTGAGAGAAGAATAATATATAAAACATATTTTTAACATTTAATTTATTTTGATTTTAAATTTATAATAAAATTAAAAGAACCAAATAATCTAAATATAAAATTAAAATTGGTACTCACAATGTAGCTATATGTATGAGGTAATTACTTCCAACACAAACATTTTTAGAGTGCAAAATACAGTGTGTTATTTTTCATTGTTTAAATTGTATTTTTGAATGCTAAATAGGGTGCATATAGGACCAAATAAAAATTGTAACCACAAAAACTTAATTTTTTTCTATGTATAGATATATATGAAGTTTATATGGACATAAATTAGTTAACATAAATTTTCAAATAATTTATTGAAATCTGTTATTGAAAGATTTTTGAGATTTAAATATTTTATTCACACATTTTTTTAACTTGTAATTACCTTATATTCATTTTAATGGAGAGACGAACTTACACATGCTTTCATACTGAATAGATGGTAGAATAAGCCTCTTAACTCAATGAACATGTGAACTCAACAAAATAATATTACTTTACAAAAATGATATCTCTACAATTTTTTTAATCGGTTAAAATTACCTGATGATATACCTTATCACCACTTGACTTAACTTTTTAATGCTATTTATTTTTATTATTATAATATAACTTTTTAATGCTATTTATTTTTGTTATTATAATATCCCATCTCATCTTTTCCAGAACCAAATTAGAAATTAAAATAAAAAGATGGATATACCTTTTCATTTATACATTACACAAAAAAAATGCACCATGAGGAAGCGGGTATCGAGTTTAATTGAGTTGGATAATCCACTTGATACAAATGGAGGACGGAGCTTACTTGATAAAATAGATGTAACTAAACCAGCAAGAATATTTTTGAAAGTTGCCAAAATAGTGCAAGATCTAGGAGTCGAGATGAAAAACTACTAATATGCTTTGCTTTTGTACATGTGCGTAAAGAACCATAATATCTATTTCCTTGATCCTGCTGCTCGCCTTCGGTGGGTATAGATTCTGGAACCTACATCTATCTAACCGTTGGCGTCGGATGCTTTTATTTCAAATTCAGTTCTGATTATTTCAAATTCAGTTGTGATAAAGATGGAATGGATCCAATTTGTGTTTGTGCTGAGGTTGTGAATTGCAAGAACTTCTGTGTGTTTCTTCTGCCGCGCGGCCACGTTTTCATTAGGCGTCTGCTTTTCTTTTTCCTTCTCAATTTTCTTTTACTCTGTTCAATGTTTGTTTTATTTTACTTTGTTTGTTTGTCTGATTTTGTTCCGTTTGTTTGTTTACCAGTTTTCTTTTTCTCTCGTCTCTGATATGATTTTCTTTGGTGCTGTGTATTTTATATAGTGTACAGTTTAATTTTCATTGTTTTTTATCATATTTTCTGTCCGGAGTGAAACTTCCATTTACTTGAATTTCCTCAGCGTTTGTTCTGGTGTAGCTGTTTAAATATCTGCAATCAAACATGGAAGCTGTTTAAATATTTGCAATCAGACATGGAGTCTTGAAGGAGCCTAGGTAAATAACTAGTTATTCAACGTAAAGATTATGTTTAGTTTATGGCAATCCTTTTGAAAGGGTTTGAAAAAATGTTTACACCAAGGACATGTAACTAGATCAGTTTTTGCAGTGAAATTACTTAAGATATTGTTTTAAGTAATTTTTGTTTGCTCATATACCATATATTTCTTGCTTTCATGATGTTCTTGTTAAAATCTTATTAAATATACATTTCTCCTATACCAGAGGATGGCCTATCTAATTAAATTTATTTATATTTCTACACCAGCTGCAGAGGACAGGACTCGAGCGGAAGAGAGGCTACTGAATTGAAAATCTGAGTAACATTTCTTGCAGTGGACTAACAATTAGTGCAATTAAAAAACTGTGAGTAATTCTTCCTGTCCATTTAATTTCTTGGTATTTAAATTTGTGTTTAAAGATTTATTAGTTCTATATTTGAAATCAAATCATCCTAATATCAGTTCTATATTTGCGTTTAAAGATTTATTAGGTCTGATTTATTAGTTCTATATTTAGAGATCAAATTATCATAATATTAGAGATTGAAATTGATGTAGGAGATTATTACATACTTCAAATCATATTCATCTTGAAGTTGACGCCCTGAATCTTGAAGAAGATAATCCTAATTTTTTTCTTCTTTTTATACTAAATGCAACGAGATTTAGGGTTTTTAACTAAATTAGTCAGAGGGAGGGAATATAAAGAGATTGTAAATTCTTACGGCGGAGAGAAGCTGACGTGTGTGGTTTTTTTATTAAATTCTCGAAGTAGGAAGGGATTTAGAGAGAATTGGTAAGTTGTGACCAGATTTAGGGTTTTCTAACTAAATTCTTCAAAAGGAATGGATATAACAAGAGATTATAACTAAATTCTCGAAAAAGAAGAGATTATAACTAAATTCTTCAAAAAGAAGGGATATCAGAAGAGATTATAAATTGTGACAGGGAGAGAAGAGAAGTTTTAAAAAATAGTTAAAAGAAAGCTAAAGCAAGTAGCATAGGAAAGCAACCAGGCATTTATTAAGCGAGTTTTTATTTGGTAATTTGTGCCACACACCGCCACAGCTAACTCCAAGAAAGTCGAATCGTAGGTAGTCTGAGTATGATGGATAGGTATGAACGGATTTAGCGACGTATATGGCCTGTTTGGTTTGCGAACTCCAAGAAAGTCGACTCGTCAGCAGTTTAGGAATAAATTTGGTTCTTTAGGGAGAGCCAAGTGATACGGACAACAGCTGTTTAAGTTCTAGGGTTAACCTCGAAATTTAGGATTCTGATTAAAGCCACTTTATGAATTTGCTGCATTAAACTACACAGAATTACTTGGCAAGTAATGACAACCCTTAATTATTTTTCGCTCTCGTTCCATTTACAGCCTAAAGAAGACTCCAGCAAGAATAATGCCCTTTCGTCATTCTTTCATTGTAAGGGAGGTTGTGGATTATGATTAAAAAATTAAATGAACATCCCAAATTCCGAAATTACTCCTCTATTTTTATAGTAAGAAATCATCTTTGTTGAAATATTTATCCGTATTTATATTTATTTATATGTGGTTTATTATATGTGTATTGGTGAGTTATATTCAATTCAACGTATTGATTTGAAATTATATAATAAGAAATGAATATTTTTGTAAGTTTTTTTTTATACATAATTATTTATAATGTAAAATGAGATGCACTTTATTTTATTATATATTTATTTTTATTCTGTTTTAAATTATATAATATAAATAAAATTTATTTAGAAATATAATTGTCTTATGTAGTTAAAATATCTTAACTAAATATATATTTTTTATCTAAATATAAAAAAGAGTGAAATTATATTTCTTTAAAATTTCATAAATGTATGAATAATTGTGTTTCATGATATATTTGTTACATGATATGATGTTGGCATTTATGTATAGATGTATTTTTAGTTATAATGTGTATGTGCTTTTGTATGTTATATTTTTTGCATACTTTTAAATGAAAGTAACTTTTAGTTGTTTATGTTATATCACAATGTGTTGATGCTAATTAGATGAAATAATTGTGTTGTAACATAATATAATGTTGAAACCTTTTGCATGTGTAATGTGTATGTGTTTATGTATCTATTTGTTTCTTTTGCATATTTTATATATGATAATATGTTTACTATTTCTTTGATGATATAATGATTGTGCTTTTTTAGGTAATATGATGATTTTTTTTTAATTGATAAGATGTTTTTGTTTGTTGCATGATGTGGACTGTACATGTGAAATGATACAATAATGATAATAATGATGGGGACAAAGAGAGATGGTGAGAGAGAGAGAGAGAGAGAGAGAGAGAGAGAGAGAGAATGTGTGTCTTTTTGTTTGAGAGAGAGGAAGGGAGGGAGGGGGCAAGGGGACGCAGCCAGAGAGGGGGGCACAGAGAGAGTGTGTGTGTGTGAG
>JAXQQM020076839.1:27500-60000 GCA_034641835.2 Pinus albicaulis | reverse complement strand
CATACTTTCTTATATCATAGGTTAATTCCACAAATGACAAATACTTTAACAAACAAGAAATAATTAAATTTATTTTAATCTTAAAATTAATAAATTTAATATAAATAAAAAATCAAATTATTAAGTGCATATATCGAAATAAAAATTCAATAAAAATTATGTATTAAACTTAAAAGAATGTTTCACCTCGTATACAAACCATTTTTTGAGAGAAGGTTAATATATAAAACATATTTTTAACATTTAATTTATTTTAATTTTAAATTTATAATAAAATTAAAATAACCAAATAATTTAAATATAAAATTAAAATTGGTACTCACAATGACACCTATATATGAGATGGAAGAATTATTTCCAACACAAACATTTTTAGAGTGCAAAATACAATGTGTTATTTTTCATTGTTTAAATTGTATTTTTGAATGCTAAATAGTGTACATATAGGATGAAATAAAAATTTTAATCACGAAAACTTAATTTTTTTCTATATATAGATATATATGAAGTTTATATGGACATAAATTAGTTAACATAAATTTTCAGATAATTTATTAAACTCTCTTCTTAAAATATTTTTGAAATGTAAACATTTCATTCATACATTTTTTTAACTTGTAATTACCTTATATTCATTTTAATGGAGAGACTTAACTTAGACATGCTTTCATATTGAATAGATTGTAGAATAAGCCTCTCAACTCAATGAACATGTGAACTCAACAAAATAATATTACTTTACAAAAATGATATCTCTACAATTTTTTTAATCGGCATAAAATTACCTGATGATATACCTTATCACGGTACTTGACTTAACTTTAATGCTATTTATTTTTATTATTATTATAATATAACTTTAATGCTATTTATTTTTGTTATTATAATATCCCATCTCATCTTTTCATTTATACATTACACAAAAAAATGCACCATGAGGAAGCAGGTATCGAGTTTCATTGAGTTGGATAATCCGCTTGATACAAATGGAGGACGGAGCTTATTTGATAAAATAGATGTAACTAAACCAGCAAGAATATTTTTGAAAGTTTACTTAAAATAGTGCAATAAGTAGAGGTCCAGATAGCGGTATCGAGTTTAATTGAGTTGGATAATCCGCTTGATACAAATGGAGGACGGAGCTTATTTGATAAAATAGATGTAACTAAACCAGCAAGAATATTTTTGAATGTTTACTTAAAATAGTGCAATAAGTAGAGGTCGAGATGAAAAACAACTAATATGCCTTTTTGCTTTTGTACATGTGCGTAAAGAACCATAATATCTATTTCCTTGATCCTACTGCTCGCGTTCCTTCGGTGGGTATAGATTCTAGAACCTACATCTATCTAACCGTTGGCCTTGGATGCTTTTATTTCAAATTCAGTTGTGATAAAGATGGACTGGATCCATTTTGTGTTCGTGCCTTTCTCTTGCTGAGGTTGTGAATTGCAAGAATGTCTGTGTGTTTCATTTGCAGCGCGGCCATGTTTTCATTCGGCGTCTGCTTTTGTTTTTCCTTCTCAATTTTCTTTTACTTTGTTTGTTTTATTCTACTTTGTTTGTTTCTCTGATTTTGTTCCGTTTTTGTTTGTTTACCAGTTTTTCTTTTTCTCTCGTCATTGTTTTTTATCATATTTTCTGTCCGGGGTGAAACTTCCATTTACTTGAATTTCCTCAGCGTTTGTTCTGGTGTAGCTATTCGTAATCGATATGGAGTCTTAAGAGCTCTAAGTGTAATAACTAGTTATTCAACGTAAAGATTATGTTTAGTTTATGGCAATCCTTTTGAAAGGGTTTGAAACAATGTTTACACCAAGGACATGTAACTAGATCAGTTTTTGCAGTGAAATTACTTAAGATATTGTTCTAAGTAATTTTTATTTGCTCATATACCATATATTTCTTGTTTTCATGATGTTCTTGTTAAAATCTTATTAAATATACATTTCTCCTGTACCAGCGGATGGCCTATCTAATTAAATTTATTTATATTTCTACACCACCGCAGTGGACAGACTCAGCAGAGAGGAAACTCAATTAAACTGGAGTAACTATTTCATGTGTGGACTAACATTTAGTAATAAAATCCATGAGAATTCTTCCTGTCCATTTAATTTCTTAGTATTTAAATTCGCGTTTAAAGATTTATTAGTTCTATATTTGAAATCAAATCATCCTAATATCAGTTCTATATATGCGTTTAAAGATTTATTAGGTCTGATTTATTAGTTCTATATTTAGAGATCAAATCATCCTAATATTAGAGATGGAAATTGATGTAGGAGATTATTACATACTTCAAATCATATTCATCTTGAAGTTGACGCCATGAATCTTGAAGAAGATAATCCTAATTTGTTTCTTCTTTTTATACTAAATGCAACGAGATTTAGGGTTTTTCACTAAATTCTTCAGAGGGAGGGAATATAAAGAGATTGTAAATTCTGTATAGAGTAGGTCACTAAGGTATTTTATTAGATTCTCTAAGTACCAAGGGATTCAGAGAATTTGTTAGTTGTGACCAGATTTAGGGTTTTCTAACTAAATTCTTCAAAAGGAATGGATATAACAAGAGATTTGTTTTTAACTAAATTCTTCAGAGGGAGGGAATATAAAGAGATTGTAAATTCTTACGGCGGAGAGAAGCTGACCTGTGTGGTTTTTTTATTAAATTCTCTAAGTAGGAAGGGATTTAGAGAGAATTGGTAAGTTGTGACCAGATTTAGGGTTTTCTAACTAAATTCTTCAAAAGGAATGGATATAACAAGAGATTAGTTTTTAACTAAATTCTTCAGAGGGAGGGAATATAAAGAGATTGTAAATTCTTACGGCGGAGAGAAGCTGACCTGTGTGGTTTTTTTATTAAATTCTCTAAGTAGGAAGGGATTTAGAGAGAATTGGTAAGTTGTGACCAGATTTAGGGTTTTCTAACTAAATTCTTCAAAAGGAATGGATATAACAAGAGATTATAACTAAATTCTTGAAAAAGAAGAGATTGTAACTAAATTCTTCAAAAGGAAGGGATATAAGAAGAGATTATAAATTGTGACAGGGAGAGAAGAGAAGTTTTAAAAAATAGTTAAAAGAAAGCTAAAGCAAGTAACATAGGAAAGCAACCAGGCATTTATTAAGCGAGTTTTTATTTGGTAATTTGTGCCACACACCGCCACAGCTAACTCCAAGAAAGGCGAATCGTAGGTAGGCTGAGTATGATGGATAAGTATGAACGGATTTAGCGACGTATATGGCCTGTTTGGTTTGCGAACTCCAAGAAAGTCGACTCGTCAGCATTTTAGGAATAAATTTGGTTCTTTAGGGGGAGCCAAGTGATACGGACAACCGCTGTTTAAGTTCTAGGCTAACTCCTAAATTTAGGATTCATGTTAATAGAAGCCACTCTTATGACTACTGGGATAACCACACGTAATTAGCTGAACAGTTATTTAGCAAGTAATGGCAACCCTTAATTCTTCTTCGCTCTCGTTCCATTTACAGCCTAAAGAAGACTCGAGCAAGAATAATGCCCTTTCGTCATTCTTTCCTTGTAAGGGAGGTTGTGGATTATGAGTAAAAAGTTAACGAACATCCCAAATTCCCAAATTGCTCCTCTATTTTTATAGTAAGAAATCATCTTTGTTGAAATATTTATCCGTATTTATATTTATTTATATGTGGTTTATTATATGCGTATTGGTAAGTTATATTCAATTCAACGTATTGATTTGAAATTATATAATATGAAATGAATATTTTTGTAAGGTTTTTTTTTATACATAATTATTTATAATGTAAATGAGATGCACTTTATTTTATTATATATTTATTTTTATTCTATTTTAAATTATATAATATAAATAAAATTTATTTAGAAATATAATTGTCTTATGTAATTAATCTTATGATGTGTAGGAACATTTCCTTTAATTTTCCCATATAATACCCCACCCAAATAAATTCTTTCCCTTTTAAAATTCTTCCCATTTTTAATCATCTCAATTTAAAAAAATCAATCAAAAAAAAATCTCGTTTACCTCATGCGTCGTCCTCTCCCTTAATTCACGCTCGTAACACCAACGAAGTTGTCTTCTGCCCTTATGGCTCTAAGACCCCACACTTCCGCCGCCAGTCTCAAGGCCCCCTCATACATCCGCGTCTCACTCGGGCACCCTTACCTGGGCCGTCAACAATTATCAACGTTTAACTCCCGTCTTCGAAATGGAAGACTTCTGCACTATTTATGGGCCTCCTCCACGCATCTTACTCTCATCGTCACGTTCCTTACTTCTCTCGATCTGCACACTAGAGCTCCCACTCATCCTTCGCTAACACCACACTTTCTTCGGGAGCCCCCTCCCTCCTTACGCTACCGTCCTCTACCCATCGCACTCACCAGCTCCCTATCCCTCTGCGCACTTAACCCCCACTCTACCCCTTCCCCGCGGCCTCTTGCATGGAACGCTCGACTCCCCCTTAGCACTATGCCTATTCTGCTTCCATCGCTCTACCCTCACAGTTTTCTCCTTACATTCGTCTCCCTACACTCTCATATCCGCCTCCCTACGCATCTACCCACTCGCAATGCTCAACCCGCTAACAATGTGCTAGGCGCTCCCGCCCACGGGTTCACCCATCTCGTGCTCGCCCACGGGTTCACCCTCTCCCAATCAACTCCTCTTCCCTTACGCATCATCTCCCAACGAATTCCAAATTCGACTTTTAATTTTTAATTCTTCTCTCCCAAATCAACTCCTCTTCCCTTACGCATCATCTCCCAACGAATTCCAAATTCGACTTTTAATTTTTAATTCTTCTCTCCCAATGTTTATAAAATCCCTTTTTTAAATTTTGTTTTGTATTTCCCATATAATAGCCCCTCTCATTAATAAACCCCCCTCCCCCACCATATATTATTCCTTCCCTCATTATTAAATTCCCCTCCATTTTAATCATTAATCTCCATTTTAAATTTTTAAAACCCCATTTTAATTATTCTCATTAATTTCTATTTTTTAATTAATTAAAAAAAAAAAACTGCAGAGAGAGGGGAAAGAGAGAGATATGAACAATAGAAAAAGAGGAAATGACATGTGAGCAGATGGACTATACACACAGAGAAAATTGCAGATTTGACATTGTGTGATTTGTGGCATATATAAGAGGGTGATTTTTTGAAGAAATTGACATTTAAAGACAAGTTTGCCATCATTGCAAAACAACTATTTGAAGAAGAAAATTCAGTTTCCATAAAAAGATTCTTGCACGTGTTTTCAGCTACACCTTTACAAATATTTTGCAGATATATGTATTGAGCTAACATTTTATTTTGAGTGGAATTTGCCTCTTCATTCATAGTTGGAATCAGTGAATTTGAGTCATTGATGTAAGTCATTGTTGATTGTCCTCCATCATTTGAGGAGCACACTTTGTACTTTGAGATTTCCATAGTTGGAAATTCTTTGGAGTAATTTGTATTTGTTGTTGAATCACATTGTAAATGGGTGCATTTTCGGTTGAAGCGGACACCCTTTCAGTTTTTGAGCCTAAGTTGTTGAAAATGGCTAAAATCAATGAGGCATTAGAGTTCTTGAATAACCTCATTCATTCAAATGTTGATGACGTGATAAAAATGAGCAAGGATGCTCTTCGTAACATTCAAAGTTGTTTGTAAGATGCACATGAAAAGATTGAGTTTTTGCAGTTGGAATCTCAGCTCCAACAAGATGAACTTCAGCAAAAGAGTCACCATTCGAACTGCTTCCTATTCAAAGATTGAGATTAACTCCCATCACAAAGAAGAAGATAAAGTTCCACTTGATTCCCATTCAGTTCCTTGTACTAGAGTAGATATAAGCATAAAGTGAAGAGCTTCACTTGTACTTCTAAGCCCATCATCGACCTTTAAAGAGCTTGTCCACACTAATAATCGGTCTTGTATATGACAAGGATGTGTCCTTTCATATTCTGCATAACACAAAAAGTCCATCATATTTCGGGGAGAGTGCCGCATCAGAGGATGTCATTCGCACTGCTCCAGATCCCCGCTTCCACAACAACACCGGGATGAAAATGCCACATTGTGGATCGAAGCACATATGAAAGATCATTGTTTTGATCTTCATCCATGCAAGCACTGTGGTCGGCACACCCATTCTTAAAACAGATGCTCCAGACACAAGCCTCCTGCAAGAACCAAGATTCATCTTGGATGGATCGCTTCTTGGCAATGGGCATCAGCAGCCAAGAAGATGTTTAAGACACATGTTAGAACTTGTTCATGGATATTGAGCAAACTTGCAGTTGAGTTTTCGCCATCATCTCACCTTGTCCCTGACAGGGGGGGAAATGGTGGTCATGTACAAGCTTCAACGTCAGATCAAGCGAGCCTGAGCCACAATCTCTCATTCCATGTTCAGAGTTGTAGCCAGCAGTTCAAGTGACCCTGAGCCACAATTCGTCATTTCGGATTCAGAGATGTAGCCAGAGACACGGATGCCCATGAGCATGCCTTCGGTTGGTGGAAAACCTTAAACCATCATTTTTGGTTTGTGGACAACCTAAAACCACCACAGGTAGTAGACCTCCCTTCTTTTAGGTCGAAGGTCTCCCTTTCATATATGAGGAACACTTCCTCTAGCAGAAGCCTTCAGCTTAGCAGCCTTCAGCTTCTTGCCAGCTTTGGTTGAGTTCCAGGAAATGCTTCAAAGCATTCCAGTTGTTGGTAATCCTAAAACCACCACAGGTAGTAGACCTCCCTTCTTTTAGGTCGAAGGTCTCCCTTTTTTATGAGGGACAATTCCTCTAGCAGAAGCCTTCAGCTTCTTGCCAGTTTTGGAAGAGTTCCGGGAACTGCAACAAGCTTTGTGTTCCAGTGTTTGTGGTCATCCTAAAACCACCTCTTTTTTCCAACATTTCAGAGAGTTGATTCAGCCAAGTGCTGCCATGTATACTTTGCATATTTGTATTACAACTCTTTTCTTGGACTCACACATACCCCTTCAGATTAAGGGGGGATGTTGGAACACCTAATCCTACATGGGTAGATGTGGAATGCGAAAAGTCACAATGGAGTCCAAGTGACCTTGGAATATGAAACCAAGAGTCACACCATTTTACTATAAATGTACATCATGTATAATGGAAAAATAAGAAAGCTACACGCTTATCCTTCATTGTGTTGAGTTTCCTCTTGTGTGTGTGTGTTTATCCTCCTCATACACCATGTGTGTGCTTAACATGGTGTTTAACAGTATTATTGCGCCGAGAGGCACATTCTACAGCCCAGTATGACCCCGATGTGTAAGTATGTCAGAAGCCAAAAAAATAAAAATTTGTCGGCTTGAACAATAGTTTACATAAACATATAAATGAACAATTAAAAATTTATTAAAAATAAATTTAAATGATATAAACTTAAAATATGAAGAGTTTACTAACACTCAAGAAAGAGATATTATGAAGAGTTTACTAACACTCAAGAAAGAGATATGGTAAATAAATAAAATATGGTAAATACATACAAATATAAATAAACCATAGGTATGGTAAATAAATAAAACCTCTTTTTATATTACTTAGGAGGTATGGTAAATAAATAAAAATATATTATGAAGAGTTTTCTAACACTCAAGAAAGAGATATGGTAAATAAATAAAATATGGTAAATACGTAAAAATATAAATAAACCATAGGTATGGTAAATAAGTAAAACCTCTTTTTATATTACTTAGGATGTATGGTAAATAAATAAAAATATAAATAAACTAGAAGTATGGTAAATAAATAAAACCGATTTTTATATTTACTCAATAAACCACTTTATATTTACAAAAGCTCAAAAACACGTTTTATTTAGGTGAAGCCTATGGGACAAATTATTATTAATACCATGGGACAAATTATTAATAATACCATGGGCAAATACCATGGGCCAAATAATATATTTATAAAATAGGTATGGTAAATAAGTAAATATAAAAGAGGTATAAAGAGGTAGGTAAATAAATAAAAATATATCAAATACAATTAGAAATCAAGATCTAATTATATATGAAGTATAAGGGTCAAATACCATGGACCAAATTATTATTAATACCATGCAAAAAAAACATTATTAACCCTAACATTAATATTAAAATATTAATATTATTAAATTTAATAGGTTTAGATTAATACAATATTAAATTTATTATATTGTAATATATATTAATATATCATGATATATGATAGAGGTGGAGAAATAGGGGGAGTGACAAGGGAGATATGGAGATAAATTGAAGGAGAAGGGAGAAGAGGAATGAAGAGAGAGAGAGTGAGAAGAGTGAGAGAGTGAGAGAAGGGTAAGAGAGGGAGAGGGAGAGGGAGACATAAAAATGGAGGTGGGAGAGAGATAAGGAGAGAGGGAGGGAGAAGGAGAGAGGATTGGAGGGTAGAGAGTGAGAGAGAGAGAAAGAAGGGGGAAGGGAGAGGGAGGTAGGAGATAAAGGGAGAGAGAGAAAGGATGAGAGGTGGAGGAGACAAGGAGGGATAGAGAGATGGAGCTGGAGGTGGAGCGAGGAAAGGAAGAAGAAATACATAGAGAGGGAGTGACAAGGGAGAGATGGAGAGAGAGTGTGTATGCTTATGGGTGGGATAAAGATACATAGGAGTGATGGAGACAAGGGGGAGAGAAGGAGAAAGGAGGAGTGATGGAGACAAGGGGGGAGAGAAGGATAAAGGGATAGAAATATTAAGATAGTTGGAGAGTGAGATAGAGTGATGGGGGAAGAGAGAGGATTGGAGGACAGAGAGAGAGAGAAATAAAGAGAGCTGGGGGGTCAAATAGAAGGAGGTGAGAGAGGAATAATGAGAGAGAGGAAGAGAGTGATGGGGGAAGAGAGAATTGTAGGAGAGAGAGAGAGATGGGGAAAGATAAAGGGAGGTAGGAGATAAAGGGAGAGAGAGGAAGGAAAAGGGAGGGGAATTGAAAGAGAGGAGGAGAGAGGGAGGGATAGAAATATGGATTTGGAGGGGGAGAGAGGGAGGGATTGAGAGATGGAGAGAGAGAGAGAGCTGGGGGAAGAGAAAGGGAGGTAGGAGAGAAAGGGAGAGAGAGGAAGGAAAGGAGAGGGGACTTGAAAGAGAGGAGGAGAGAGGGGAGGAGAGAGGGAGGGATAGAAATATGGATTTGGAGGGGGAGAGAGGGAGGGATTGAGAGATGGAGTTGGATGAGGAGAGAGGGAGGGAATAATAAATACATAGAGAGTGAGTAGTAGAGAGATAGGGGGAGTGGCAAGAGAGAGATGAAGAGGGAGTGTGTATGTTTTGGGGTGAGATAAAGAGACAAATAAGGAGATATGGAGAGAAGGGGGGAGAGAAAGAGAGAGAGAGGCATATGGTAACAAAGTTGGAAGGTCAAGATAGAGAGAGAAAGGGGGGGAGAGAAAGGAAGAGAGACAGTGAAGAGAGGTAGGGAAAGAGATGTGAAGATGGAGAGGGAGAGAGGGGGTGGTAAGAATAAAGACATAGAGGGTGAAAGGTGGAGAGAGAGAGAGAGGGAGAAAGGGTAGCAGGAAGGAAGAGAGATAGAAGCGAGAGAGGGAGAGAGAGAGAGAAGGAGGAGGAGGAGGGAGTGATAGATAGATAGATAGATTGGAGAAAGAGAGTTTATGTTTTGGAGTTGATATAGAGAGATAGAGTGAGATATAGATATAGATGTAAGGTGAAGAGAAAAAAAGATAGATGGAGAGAAGGAGGGAGGGACAAGGAAATTGATAGATATGGATTGAGAGAGAGTGTGTGTATGGTGGGGTGAGATAAAGAGAAAAAGAAGGAGAGATGGATGGATATATAGATATATATGGGGGAGAGAGGGAAGAAGGTTTCCTGCAGTATATGCATTGATTTTAGTGTAGATGGTGATTTCTAATCCTATTTGATTTCTTGCACTAGATGAATTGATTTTAGTGTAGATGTTGATTTCTAATGATATTTGATCACTTACACTAGATGGATTGATTTTAATGTAGATGATTTCTAATCCTATTTGATTGCTTGCACTAAATGCATTAATTTCAATGTAGATGATGATTTCTAATCCTATTTGATAGATTTCACTCGATGCATTAATTTAAATGTAGATTTTGATTTTTGGTTATATTTTATTTCTTTCACTAGATGAACTGATTTCAATGTAGATTATTTTTAATCCTATTTGATTGCTTGCACTGAATGGATTGATTTCAATGTAGATGGTGATTTCTAATCCTATTTGATTACTTTGACTAAATGCCTTGATTTTAGTATAGATGGTGATTTGTAATCTTATTTGATTGATTGCACTAGATGCATTAATTTCAATGTAGATGTTGATTTATAATTATATTTGATTGCTTGCACTAAATGCATTGATTTAAATGTATATGATTTATAATCCTATTTGATTCCTTGCACTAAATGCATTTATTTTAGTATAGATGGTGATTTCTAATCCTATTTTATTGCATGCACTAGATGCATTGATTTCGGTGTAAATGTTGGCTTTAAATCCTATTTTCCTACTTGCACTAGACTCATTTATTTGAGTGTAGATTTTGAATTCTAATCATATTTCATTACTTGCATTAGATGCATTTATTTTAGTGTAGATGTTGTTTTCTATTTTTATTTGATTTCTTGCATTAGTTGCATTGATTTTAGTGTATATGTTGATTTCTAATTTGATGTAATTGGATGTATGATGGTACATTAATTTTAAAGTCATTGGATTAATAGTGTGTGTGCAATGATTTCAGTGTAAGTACAAAAAATTATTGTTTCGGGGATTTAACACCCTAGAGGTTGGTTGGGATTCAACCTCCACAGAGCAGGGGCGTACTACTTAACAGAGACTCACACGATCATGCACATTCATAAAAACTAAATAGAGCAGAATGAGAGGTTTACCCGTTGGTCCTACGTTTGAAGTAGATCCACGTGGAGTTCAAACTCCCTGCAACCGTCCTTCCTCCTTAACCCGAAATGCAAGAAGAAACCAGCACAAAGGACAAGTTGTACAGTATATTTCTACTCTATATGTTAGTGTGATTCATATAAAACATTAAATAAATCATAATGAATGCATGTATAACCAATATTCTTCATACATTAAAGCATACACTAACACGTTTATTTCGGGAACAGCATGATACTTCTGTATTATGAATAGTACGTACAAAAGTAATCGTGGAGAGATCACCTGATCCTTCCAAGGTCTTCGCAGACCGTCGTCCGGATCTGTCCAGCCCTTGCCTTGCTAAGACTCCTTCCAAACAGGTGCATACGAGATAACATATAAAGGGATGTGTATCTCAAGGAAATAAGGGTTTCCTGAAATGAACTGGGAAAGTGCAGGAGGCACGGGGAATCAGACTTGGATAGGGAACCAACAGAGTATAATATCAATACTTTCTCTCTCTCCCTTAGGCCATACACATGAGGTCTTTTTATAGTCCCTCTAAGTAGTTTCAGCAGTTGGAAACAGTTGGCCACGGGCTGGGGTGGTTGAACTACCTGAGTAACCATCAACCCAGCGCGAAATTAGGGATTTTTATATATTTTTTAATCATTAAAATGGCATACGCAGAAAATTCTAGCTGTACTCGCGTATACACACGGAAAAACACGGGCATAGTCGCGTATGGAGGATTTTCCACTGTTTTTAAGTGAATTTGTCCAAGTCTGTAGGAATGGGTGCCCATAAAGCCATGTAGCAATCATGAATCATGTCAAGGTGAGAAATGATGCTATAACGGATGCCCCCTAATATATGAGGTCAGAAGGGGTACATGATGGCCGAAATGTATTATGCACATAGAAAGAACTTCGCAAGGACAAGAGAGGACTTCACCAGATTTCAGCCTGCCAAAAACCAATGAAAGAAACCGGAGAGTCAACTCATGCTGAGGCGGGCATAACCATGCTCAGTCAAAAATACATCATATGGAAAGTACTGAAATAGATCCAATATGTATACAAGTATAACTGAACTGAAAGTACATAGTGAATCATCTGAGCAGGGCCCGGAAATACAAGTCTGTATCAATGTCCAAGTATCACATAAAGATGGTGCAACTGGATGTCTGATCAAATAAGTAACTGAATCTCCAAGTACCGGATCATAAGTGGTGGATCAAACGGTACAATCACGCAACTCGGGGACCAACATATAAGATGTTGTTGTGCTGAACTGCAACATATAAGGGTGGACGGCAACACTGGCAGAAACTGAAAGGACTGTCAACAGTGAACCGAGAAATGCTGATACAACCCGAGGTCTTCACCGATCACAACGGCACAATTCTACACACTGGGAATAAATGAGCTGAAGTCGACCATGTGAGAAATCGTTGGATTACTGGGCAATGATGTTTCCCGTTAACCAACGTGAGACAACCCACCGATAATGATAATGAGTGTCAAGGTGCCCCAGTACAATCTGACAAGTGTGAATGAATGAGTTGAAGTCGAACACTTGAAAGAATCTACCAATCAGGAGGCAATGATGTATCCCCACTGTCGATAGCGAAGAGTCTGCCACTGATGACTGCAAACCCTAAGGTACTGACAAAAGACTCTAGATCTTGTTCCCAGAGCAATGAGTCGGAGTCGATGGGAAAAGATCTGTTGGAAGGAAGGCATTAAGGCATCCCACATCAGTCCAGCGCGAGTGTAACCCGCAGGCCAAGATTTGGAAGGAATCGGATGAAGTAGAGTGATGGAACCAAAACCGAAGTACGTTTCCAACATGCACAAGATGAAGCTAGCGCACGGAAGAAACCCTATGAACCAACCAATAATGAAAGCTGACACAGAGGCGAGAAATCCACCGATAGGGTCAAATGGAAATCCAGGTACTGCACGAATCCCAAGTGTGATAATGTGTGCTGACGTCGAACACAGGGGAAACCACTCAGTCAAAGACCCATGATGATGATCAAATGCTGAGCACGAGGTCACTTATCAATGATGGAAATAGGCCCAAGGTGCGGCTCTAGGTTTGCTCTCAGAGCAATGTGTCGTAGTCGATAAGAGACAAACCCGCCGGCAAGAAGTCAATGGGGACCTTCTCAAACCAGCACGAGCAGAAGACCAAAACATCTGATGTGATAGAACATGATGCTGACAAGACCGGGAAGGCCGACTGAATAATGAGTCAAGAGACACCGCAGAATGGCCGACTCAGGTTAGACTTCCCTTGAACAAAAGCACGACTCGTGATGACCATGGAAGTAAAAAGTGACACTGTATAAGTCTGTTATGCAGGAGGCAGAACAAACTCTCCATATGATTGGAAGAGATAACCAACCGGGGGAGAACTGACAAGTGAAACATGGTAAAGGCTGAACCTAGGTCAAACTAGAACCATCCCATATGAAGGAAATATATATAAGTATATGTGCTTTGTTCAAGGGTGACAAAACTGACTCTGTACTGCCATCAAAATAACGAAGATACATCCCGTTCCCGCTCTTTTTGTTATATTTAATTTTTTTTGTCTTTTTCATAATAAGCCTGAAAAAGAATAAAAGAATGCTATGATACAATGGATAGAACGAGTATCAAGAAAGTAGATGCACTAGTTCCTGGGATTGGAACAATCCTATGCTCAATGCAAGGTGGCGAAAACTGGTCAGTGATACTCAGAGGAACGTTCCATCCATGGGTACAAAGGTGTCGAGTCGTGATAGCTAAGTGCATGCAATGGTTAACTTGTACAGAAAGTCAAGGTCAAAAGTTGGCTTAAACATCGAGTCTGAATGAAGCCGGCTAAAGGCCAGGATAAACAAGCAGCCAATATGCAATGCAGTAATACAACTTAACGACACCAGGGAGCCTCTAGGGTATAAGCCAGAAAAATGATAAGTGATGAAGGAGAAGAATGAAGCTTCAACACAGAAGACATGGCGGGACTAAAGAGGACTCCTGAGCCTACATAAAAAGCAGCATGGGCAACAAGTGATAGCGAGGAACTAACTAGGAAGCCCATGTAAAGGAAGGCTCTACCATCAAGCATGATTTAAAAATCGGCGAGTGAAATGGGTGTAATGCTCATGACCTGATGGGATCGACCCTAAGGCAAGTGATCAGTATGGAGGCTAGAATGCAAGATGCAACGGAAAGTGATTCCCTAACCTATATGCTAGTGAAGATCATATACCTGCCGTGAAGAGTCTGAAATCATGGGTCAAAAACCGGGAAAAATCTCGAAATCGTCAAAATGTACCTGAAACATACCAAACTGGGCACTTCCAAGCAATCGAGTTGTACATCATAAGACAGATCGAAAAAATAAGCACAAGGAAATTTTGCAAAAAATTTCAATTTTTAGCCATAAATACACAAATTACCTCTCAATTGGTTCATTATTGCATAGCTGATTTGGAAAAAGAGCTCTGGAGCTAAAACTTGTTTCGTCAAATCAGGAACAACCGACCGTCGGAATTCAGCGAAACTTCAGGTAGGCTCCTTATTCATCCTGCTTAATCATTTTGTCCGTTTAAAAATTAAAATTAAGTGAATTTTTGCCTAGAAACCCTTCTTAAAAAATGCGTATCTGCGCATACGCGGGTTCAATGAAGTGAAGCCGCATATACACGCGACTGTGCATAGGAAAAGTCGCGTATGCGCAGGTCCATAACTCAAAAAGAAGTTTCTAATGCAAATTTTAATGAAATTTTTCAGGATGACTATCTCTTAGAGGGAACGTGCGCACAGCGCAATAGACCAAGAGGTCATGCAGGATCGCGCGGCACAAAATGTCCTCCGAAACTGTGGATTATTCAAATTTTTCAAAATGCCCAATATGAAAAGTAATGTGAGATTGCTTGAAATGCTGGTAAATTACTGGGAGCCAGATCAGGATTGCTTCATCATTGATCAAATGCCACTACGCATAGAAGTGGAAGATATATACTTCATCACTGGACTCTCCAGGAAGGGAGACCCAGTGGATCTGCACGGAAAGCCCCTGGGAGGGTTGACCGTGGAGGACTATGTCCAAATCTATTGCGTAGATAATTCCAAGAAAGTTGGCACACAGATTGCAATCAGAGATATCAGGGATTTGCACATAAAGATCCTCCTATTCACCATAGGCAGAGTGGCAGGATCTGCCTCACTACACCAGGCGTCCAGGACGCACATGAGCATAGCTGTAGAGTGCTTAATTCATGTGTATGATTGGTGCACTGCCCTGCTACAGAACATGAAACAACAACTGACCTCCATTCACCAAACAAAAACAAAACACTTTGGGTATGGAACCATTTTGACTACATTCTTCTTCGAGAGAGTTCCAGCTTTGAGACCCAAAGTCATCTCAATTATCAGCAGCCCTCGGGACCCAAGAATCGCCCGTTGGGCAGACATGATGAAGAGACTGGGGGGCAGCGAGGTACCCCGAACTACCTGGGACGATGAGTTCTTCTTATGGTGGAGAGAACAGATCATCGCAGTAGACGACTATCCCTATGCCAGGATGGATTTCCGAGGAGATCCAGATCTAGTACTTCCACCCGGTGCAGCATGGGGAGCAGTCGGTAAGTTTTTTCAAAATTTTTAACTTATATGATTTTTTTTGGATTTTCAAATATGTATGAAAATGAAAAACAAACATGTTTTTGGATTGGATTCATAATGACTGACAAATGAAAAAATGATCATGTTTCAGATGTTGGACCAGTTCGTCCTGAGGGCCTAGCACGTCACAAACGCCGCAGAGGTGAAGCAGAGACAGCGGATTCTGACAGGACCCTCCAGGCCGTACAGAGAAACTTGGAGGGACTGACCCGCCAAATCCCTCTGGCTGCTGTGGAGGACTTGCCAGAAGCCGTCCAGAGACGGGTTGTAGGAGTACCCCGGGGCTGGGTTAGACTGTTCCGCCGTGTGGCCACTGCAGTGATGTTCTATAGGAACGCAACTTCTGGGCAGGGTCCTCAGGAGTAGACAGATTTTACATATTAGATGACTGTATATTCTTTTTGAAACTGAACATGATGGGGCATAAGCCCAAGTTTTGTACAGCATTGATGGATCCAAATTTTGTAAAGTTTTTTGACACTCCGATGATATATACAGCGATATTTGATGTGATGTGATAAACGTATCAAATGTATGATGTTTTTGATGATTAAAAATTTATTGTATTGAATGATTAATATGCCAATCTAAAGCGTGATTAGCCAATGAGTCAGCAAACCAATTGTCAGCTCGAGGAATATGAATGAATGTTAAAAATTGAAATGACCTTTGTAACAAACGTACCCTCAAGAACAATCGTAATAAAATTGGATCTCGTACCCGATAAGTGTTGTTCAACTGCGACACCACCAGTTGGGAGTCCAAGAAAACTACCAACGAATAAACACCCAAGGATATTGCCTCCGAGAGTAGATGAATGACTGCAGTGTATTCTGCTACGTTATTGGAAGCAGGACCAATGCAGACCCCTCTTGATACCAACAGCTGACCGGAAGGATAATGAAGCACCCAAGCCGCGGAAGCTAAGTTCCGGGTGTGTCTACTAGCACCATTGGCGAAACCAAAATGACTCATGACATCAACAAAACCTGCCAAAGCAGATCAAAAACATCACCATATCATCAAAAATCGAAAATCAAACAGATATGTACAAAGCAAAAAACTACTATATACAAAGCAAAATGCCAGGCCAAAGCCTAGGCATAATACTTCTTCAAATAGAGCCCATTTCGGGGCTCCGACAACTCGTTCCCTTCGAAGTCAACCAAGGTGTATGCTCCTTTCTTAAGGACCTTTTTGACGATATAGGGGCCATACCACATCGATTTAAACTTTCCTGCCCCCAAGGCATCTTTTTCTTGGGCATAGACCAAAACAAGGTCACCTTCGGAAAAGATCCTAGGCTTAACTGCCTTATCGTACTGAACTTTAACTCTGTTTTTATGCGCTTCGTTCAACGTGGCGGCATCTCGACGCTGCTCTTCAAGATGTTCCAGATGAAGAAGCCGCTCTGCTAGACTAGAAGTGTCAGGAAGAAGCTCAACAGCTAATTTAAGGGAAGGAATCTCGCATTCAATGGGAAATACGGATTCCACCCCGTGGACTAACTGAAACGGAGTAAAGCCAGTTGCAGTTTTAACTGACGTCCTGTATGCCCAGAGTGCGGGATATAGCATAATGTGCCAGTTGGATCTATGTTTATCAATCGTCCGTTGAAGAATTGTCTTCAAGGACTTATTCACGGCTTCCACCTGGCCATTGGCCTGAGGATAATATGGAGATGAATGTTCCTGCCGGAAACCCAATTTAAGAGCCAACTCAGCCATCATACTGTTCTGAAAGTGACTGCCATGGTCAGTGACAATCTCTCTAGGTATACCGAAACGAGCGATGACTTGGTTGAAGAAGAAAAGAGCTGCAATCTCACCATCGTTCCCAAAAGTAGGCATAGCTTCGACCCACTTCGTAAAGTAGTCTACTGCTACGATAATGTACTTGTGACCTTTTGCCGAAGGCGGGTTACAAGTAGTATAATCCATACCCCACTTTGTGAAGGGTCCGACAGTAACGACTGGAAAAAGCGGAGCTGGATGAGCGCGCATTTTCCGAGTATACACTTGACAAGGATGACACTTCTTGACCGATTCAATACAATCTTTAAAAATCGAGGGCCAGAAGTAGCCAGCACGCAAAATCTTCTGGGCTGTAGCAAGCCCTGATAAATGACCCCCACAAGCTCCATTTTGAGAATCATTAAGCACAGCCTCGGCTTCTTCGAAAGTTAAACAGCGTCTTAGGATTGAATCAACCCCACGACGGTACAAAGCATCACCAATAATCAGATAGTTCTTAGCTAAGTGACGCAGCTTGCGACGCTCATCTTTCGAAAAAGAAGAGGGAAACTTCGCAGTCTGGAGATACACGATGATATCCCCATACCAAGGATCTTGTGGAGAGATAAAAAACAAGTGTTCGTCCGGAAAGGACTCATCATAGATCATCTCCTCACCACAAGGCAACTCGGAGATCAATTCCGCAAAGACTAATGACTTCTTGGATTTGGCAGACATGAACTCTAGATCAAATTCTTGTAATATCACAATCCATATATTATATTTTCCCCCAATCACTCGCCTGCTGAGGACAAACTGAAATGGATTGGCAGTTGCCAAGACATAAGTTTTGCGAAGAATAATGTAATGCCGGAGTCGCTGCACAGCATGGACTGCTGCTAAGGCTAATTTTTCTATCGGGGTGTATCGAAGTTCAGGTCCTACCAGTCCTCGACTAAGGTAGTAAATAACATGCTCGACAAGAGCATCATCCTCCTGAACCAGAACCATACCAATGGTAGATTCTGCTGTAGCCAGATACAAAAGAAAATCTCTGCTATAATCGGGTGGACTCAGCAAAGGAGCAGAGGTCAATGCCTTTTTCAAGGCATCGAATGAGCGTTGAGCATAGTCATCCCAAAGAAAAGGAACTCCTTTCTTCAACAGTCTCATATATCCCTTTGTAATCTCGGCATAGTTAACGATAAACCTCCGAAGAAAGTTAGACTTCCCTTGGAGACTTTGAAGCTGACGGATTGAAGACGGGGGAGGCAACCGAAGTATTGCCTCAACCTTGAAGGGATCTACCCTTATCCCTTCCCTAGACACGATAAATCCCAACAGCCGACCGGATGTCAACGCGAAAACGCACTTGTTCGGATTCAAACGAATTTTATAAAAACGACATCTTTCAAATATTTGCCGGAGGTGACCGGGATGATCCATCCTCTTTCGAGAATGAGCAGCTAGATCATCTAAGTATGCCTCGATGATTTTCTTGATGTCGTGGAAGGCGTAAGACATGGCCCGCTGAAAAGTAGCTCCAACATTTTTAAGACCAAAAGGCATCTTCTTATATGCAAACGTACCCCAGGGACAAATAAATGCGGTCTTATGTTGATCTTCTGGACGGATAGTAATTTGATTATAACCAGAAAAACCGTCCATGAAGGAGAAAATCTCGTTACCGGCACACTCGTCAATAATCTGATCAATGAAGCGTGTGGGGTAATTATCTTTAGGACACGCCTTATTCAGGTCTCTGAAATCGATGCACACTCGAATTGTTCCTTGCTTTTTATCAACAGGAACGGGGTTTGAAACCCATTCGGTCAGAGGAACTGGGAAAATGAATCCCGCCTTAAGCAGCTTTTCAACTTCAGCTTTGATAGCTGCTGCCTTCCTAGGATTAACCGGACGAAGTTTTTGCCTGACCGGCTCAGCGTTTTCATACGTCTTGATCTCATGCTGGACGATAGATGGGTCTATGCCAGGCATTTCCTCATAAGACCAAGCAAAAACATCCCTATACTCTTTGAAGAGCTCGGTATAGATTTGAACTTCTTCACGGGAACATTCAGCTCCAATGAAAACGTTCTAAATAATGTTGGGATTCCTGGAGATGTTCACCGGGATAGTCGGAGAGATCACAGCCATGTTCCCTTCAGCATAAACCTGTGCTGGTGCTAAGGGGCTCAAGACTGGGTGAACAGGTCCAGGAGACTGAGGACTTGGAAAACTAGCTTCGACTTCGCTCAAGTCAGGTAGGAAGTAAGACCAATGATGCAAGTCATCCCATGGTCTCTCTATACCTGTCATTGCTTCCAGGATGGCCTCTTCAGATGGAAGAGTGGTATCTAGACAATCCTGGGCAGAAGAAGAAGTGAGCGTCCAAGCCGGAACCACATCACCATCCAACTCTTCCGGCGAAAGAGGAGCTGGATCAGACTCTGCAGTGTCAACAACAGACTGATATGCAATCTCAGCTGCAGAAATCGGGAATGCCATTCCACCCACTTGCCCTTCCTCCAAAGTGGCAGTTGGGGAGGGTAAGGTCCAAGGGTCCGAAAAATAATGAGTTCGAAAGAACTCTCTTCGAAGAGGAGCCTTGGAGGATGAAATAGCATTGATAGACACCTTAGGAGGAGGAAGATCAAAAGAACCCATCAGGGAAGAATACATTCCCACTCCTAAATTCTCGATAGGCGCCTTGGTATTATCCAACTTAGGGACAGATGAGTCAGGAGGCGCATCCAGGTCTACAGGAGGACAGTCCAGTTGATCCACCGTGACTATCCTCCCTTCGTGGGGGAAACATACTATCCGAAATAATGAGGATGCAATGGAATCCATATCATATATCCAGTTCCTCCCCAACAGAAGGTTGTAGTCCAAGGCTGCATCTACTACCTCAACCTCTATGTTAACGGTTTTGCCCCCAACACGGATGGGCAAAGCCGGGACAATACCATGGGGCCTATGAGAATGGCCATCGAATGCAGTAAGAATGGTGCTAGATGGAACAGCTTTGGGAGATCCTAGTGTCTTCCAGCATGCGAGAGACATCACGCAAGTAGAAGCACCCTCATCAACAACCGTGCGAAAGATATTAGTCTTTCGATACGATGATTTAATATGGAAGGCCATATGATGAGGAAGTCTCTTCTTAAAATTCTTCATATCAAAGGTAATCAGAAGAGAATTTTTCGGATCTATAGCCCCAATGGCAGTGAGCAAAGCACTGCGCTGAGCCGAACAAGACTGGAGTACCTCTAAAGCTGACATAGCACAAGGACTCTGCGCCAGATCTTCTACAATCGAGTAGTTCTGGGCAGCCCTCATGTTCGGATTAATGGTTGACCGCTTGGAAGATGCTTTTGGCATCCGAGGCATAGACTCGACAGTTGGCTTCATGATGTGAAGCGGCTCAGTAGCATCAGGAACTTCCTTAGCTTTCGAAGATTCCTCTCCGCCATAATCACGGGATCTCGTAGCGACATCCACGTGAGCACTCATCGTAAAGATATTCGATGGAATTTCCCCTTCCTGAGGACCTCCAGAGGAAGCCCCAGGATTTTGATTCGCGCCAGCAATTAATTGCTGCCCTTGGGGAAAAGGGTTTGTTAGCACAACCTGGGAACTAGAAGAACCTTGCTGAGATAACAGGCGCTGAGCATCCTGAATTTTCGGGCAAAGATGCGTGAGATGGTCTCCAGCACAAAGCTTGCACGGAAACTTAACTTTCTTTTTCTCCTTTTGCCCTTCACCAACACGCTCGTTGGTCTTATTTACATTGCCCTTCCCATTCTTGCCCTTCTTCTTGTTATTACGTCCCTTCTTCTTCCCATCGGACTGTTGATTTCCTTTGGGTTCAGAAGATTGGACAGCATTAATGGACAAAGACTGGGAAGGTGATGAATCAGCAGGCACAGCCTGACCAGAAGAAGCAGATTGTAAACACAACTGCTGCAATTGAGAAAGCAGGCTGGCTGCACTACTACTGACCGATCCGACAAGTCCGTCACCATGCGGACCGGGTTTGGGTTTCGATAGATCCACTTTGAAGCGAGGAGCATTGGGCAAATACTTGTAAAGCATGCCAGACTGAGAATAGATCAACTCTAACTGCTGGGCCCTAAAGATGGCCTGCTCCTCGGAATATACCCTTGACATGGATACATCCTTTGAAATATCTGACTGAAGCGATTTCAAAAACCACTCGAGAAGGAACTCACCTGGAATATGGGCTTTGATAAACCTCTTCCTTCTCCTCCATTCCTGAATATGATCAGAAATGTGAGTTGCCTCATCCTGCTTAAAATTAGCCAGGAGTTCAGTCCCAGCCTCATATCTGACAGGCAACTGGAAATGGTTAAGAAAAGTGACAGCCAGCTCTCCAAATGTGGCGAAACTGCCCCCAGTGAGCTCTATATACCATTTTGCGGCATTTCCAGTTAAGGTGCGCTGAAATAATCTCAATCTAATCGAGTCGTCAATCAGAGAGTTTGAAGAGCACCATAAGTGGAAAGTGGTGACATGATCTGTCGGGTCTTCACCATTCTTGCCTTCAAACTTAGGAATGTCTGAAGGAAGTTTGGTTGGAACCGGAGGCCACCCCGGACTGTATCGAATCGGGTCATTAGTTAACTTCGCCAAGTCTGGCAAGTTTAACGTTGCCAGAAATGGTAATCGAGGTGGAGCCTGAGAATTCCATCCTTGATGGGATGGATTTCCAACATTCTGAAAAGAATAGCCTAGATTTGATGAGGCACCAGGCTGCCAGAAAGGACCCGTAGAAAACGGAGAAGAACCTCCTCCCCACGCCGAGTTACCATAACCCAGGCTAGTTCCCCCCGCTGAAGTATTGACTGAAGAGGAAAGCCCCTGGTAGGGGTTCCATGCATTAGATAAAGGGGAAAAAGACTGATAAGCACTCGATGCAGGGAAAGAAGCATTCCCTGGATGACTCGTGATGAACTGATTCCCTGCCCCCGACGTTGCAAACATAGGATTCCATCCTGTAAAAGAAGCCGAACTCGGCCCCTGAGCCCAAGGATTAAAACTTTGGGTCTGGGACGTAAAAGGAAACGACCCTAAAGACGGATTAGGACTAGGAATATGCCCAGTCCCAAAGGGGAAACCCTGAAAAGAAGCTAATCCACTAGCCATGTTAGACATGGGCGTAGATCCAGCTGCACCGGCGGTAAAGGAAAAAGAGGGATTTCCAGCAATGGACATCCCTGAAACAAAGGGACCAGATTGAGAAGCATATGCTTGGATGAACCCAGAGCCAAACATAGCAGTGCTAGAAGCACTCGAAGATAGAGCAAGAGTGCCCCCTGCCTCGACAGAAGCAGGGGTCTGAATGCCCGCAGCACTCACGGTAGAAGCCGCGTTCCCAGTCGTGGCCATCGAAAGATAAGAAAGATATGGAAGATCCGGCGGTCTCTCAGACTCCGGTCCGACGTACTGAATAACAAATGGATGATCAAGAGGAAGAGGAGATGGACCTGTAGCTACAGGCTCAGGTATATCTTCTATCTGAAAATCCTCCTCCTGAGGAAACAATACTCTCGAGGTGAGCGGAACGCTCCTCTCGGAACCGACACCGGAATCAGCAACGAAACCTTCAGACCTAAGTGGAGGATCTCTCTCCACAGCGTCAGACTCTACAGGGTGAAAACCACCTGCTAGATCGCTCCTACGCCTTCTCGAAGAAGGCTCCGCACTCTCGGGAGATAACCCCCGGACTCTCCTCGAACGTCGAGGCGCTTGATCAGCCACTTTTACAAATTTATTATATTAGACTCAAGAAAAGTGAAAAGCTAGGCAAGCTAGGAGCAAAGAGCACTCACTAAAATCAAAACCCTGAGAAACAGCAAGCAAACAGCCTCCAAGTATTTCCGCTCCGGGTGATGAGGACCGGACACCAAAATACAGGAAAGCGAAGTATAGGACCTTCCGAAAGCAGTCTAGGATGATTAGGGCCCAGAACAACTAGCGAAGGTATCAGAAGCAGTTACGCCGACCTCCTAACAACAGCCTTTGCCGGCTCAAGCACCCAAGCTTCGCAAGGGCACCCCCCAGAAGTACTGCTGGAAGTGATGCGACGTCTGCCTCGGGTACCACGGGTATTCCCCCCCGCAGTCACCTGTGTGGAACCTAGGAACAGCAACTATGGACACCAATCCGTATCAGAAGCTGGGCGGAATGGTCTTGAGGTTAGATTCAGCTAATCGGAGGGGGGGTATCCCTCTTCTTAACCTTCACTTCCCCTCGCGCTTGACTCTCGGATGAGAGCTTTCCCAATCCACCTCACGGAGTTGGATTTCGCTCAATTAATCAACTTCTATGTTTGTTTGAGCGGCCTTGGAGAGTTAACTCTCCTCTCACCTATTCCAAGGCCCTACAACCTAGCTAGTTGGTGATTGACACTTAATAAAACTTGATAGTTGATTTTAGATTCAATCGCTTATTTTAAGGGCTGTTGTATTAAGTCACAAGGATATGGAGTTGAAACCAATGATGTTCTGACACAAAAGAAATTAATAAAAACCTGACTACATGCACATGCAGTTCTTTGTCTTTCGATGAAGAGCAATTTCTATGTAAGTTCTATGAGACTAAAAAAAAATGTATTTTTCTTTTCGAATTACAAACTCACACTCACAAAAACTAAGAAGCTAACTAAATGATTCAATGCACCTAATGCAAATGACCACTAGCATGTAAATTCTACGATGCAAAAAGTCCCTTGAAACAAGATGAAATTTCCCAAAAGGCTCCTTCAGTTTCAACTCATCTTTTGATATCCAGAAAGCCAATTCTTGCAAACAAGAACTCTTAATATAAGACACCAAAATACTCAACAAGAAGAAGAAGAAATCAAAAGACAACCTCTCCTCAAAAATCGAGCTGAAAACTAGAAGCAAGAAACTTCACTAAAAGTCTCAAAAGATGAAGCCAAACGAAAATGAAAAACGCAACAACAAAAACAAAAACAAGAAACAATGTTTTTTGAGTTTTTGATATGCAAAAACAAAAAGCAAAACAAATGTTTTTGGGCTTTTTAGTTTTATAAAACAAGAGCTTCAAAAAAAACCAAGGACAACTATCCCAATGCAAGCCAAAACGAGACCGAATTTCAAGCATAAACTTCAACTATGCCCCCAAACCTTATAAAGCTAATGATAGCAAGATCAATAAGAGAAATGGAAGACTAAAAACTCAATCAAACAGCCAAGAGAAATAGTGCAAATTCGTTGCAACACAAAACTCCAAAGAAACAAGAAAAGTTCTTCGAAAATTGCAACAAAACCCTAGCCTATGAAACCCAAGAAAACCAATCGAAAACAAAGCAAAGAATGCAATGCAAAACACAACACAAAGATAGGAGCGAGTCAGTGAGCAGAAGCTCTCTGTTCTGGTAAAGCAGAACAACCAAGAACACTCAGAAAGCGATCTTGGAACTCAATCCAGGAGTGCTTGCACCAACAAGAACACTTCGCCAAAAAGATCAGTTTTCGGACAAATGAAAGAGAAACAAGACTTGAAACCACTTCTGTCACACTCCAGTAAGTATAGAGACTCTGTAGACACAGGCCTCCACAGCCAGAAAAGACCAAAAACACCAGAATCTTAAAATTTCAAATTCAGCCTAGGTATACGCGACCTTGCAGTTATGCAACAGGCGTGTATACGCGTCTGTGTTGAGGGAAACCCGCGTATACGCGGTTCCTTCTACACAAACTCACGGGTATACGCGACTGTGTGCAAGAAAAAAGGCATATACAAAGAAATATAATGAAAAATAAAAAGTACAAGCCTGGGAAAGATATCAAAGCTTCAGACTGACTGCAAGAAAGCAAACTGGACTGTAAAAGATAGAAAAAACTGTTGGCAACCTACCAAACAGCTGAAACAACCCAACAGGAGAATCACAAAAATGTGATCCCCAGCGGAGTCGCCAGTTCTGTTTCGGGGATTTAACACCCTTGAGGTTGGTTGGGATTCAACCTCCACAGAGCAGGGGCGTACTACTTAACAGAGACTCACACGATCATGCACATTCATAAAAACGAAATAGAGCAGAATGAGAGGTTTACCCGTTGGTCCTACGTTTGAAGTAGATCCACGTGGAGTTCAAACTCCCTACAACCGTCCTTCCTCCTTAACCTGAAATGCAAGAAGAAACCAGCACAAAGGACAAGTTGTACAGCATATTTCTACTCTATATGTTAGTGTGATTCATATAAAACATTAAATAAATCATAATGAATGCATGTATAACAAATATTCTTCATACATTAAAGCATACACTAACACATTTATTTCGGGAACAGCATGATACTTCTGTATTATAAATAGTACGTACAAAAGTAATCGTGGAGAGATCACCTGATCCTTCCAAGGCCTTCGCAGACCGTCGTCCGGATCCGTCCAGCCCTTGCCTCGCTAAGACTCCTTCCAAACTGGTGCACACGAGATAACATATAAAGGGATGTATATCTCAAGGAAACAAGGGTTTCCTGAAATGAACTGGGAAAGTGCAGGAGGCACGGGGAATCAGACTTGGATAGGGAACCAACAGAGTATAATATCAATACTTTCTCTCTCTCCCTTAGGCCATACACATGAGGTCTTTTTATAGTCCCTCAAAGTAGTTTCAACAGTTGGAAACAGTTGGCCACGGGCTGGGGTGGTTGAACTACCTGAGTAACCATCAACCCAGCGCGAAATTAGGGATTTTTATATATTTTTTAATCATTAAAATGGCATACGCGGAAAAGTCTAGCTGTACTCGCGTATACACGCGGAAAAACACGGGCATAGTCACGTATGAAGGATTTTCCACTGTTTTTAAGTGAATTTGTCCAAGTCTGTAGGAATGGGTGCCCATAAAGCCATGTAGCAATCATGAATCATGTCAAGGTGAGAAATGATGCTATAACAATTATTGACAATGTACATTGATTTTTGTGTTATAGTAATTCAACCTATTAATATTGGAGAGCAAGAGAGACAAGGTATGATGTTTACTACAACAGCTCGAGCTAAATATTTAAATGGTTTATGATTCCAACTGTCCTTTTCAAATAATCAATATGAAAATATGACAAAACTAACATGGGTGAAAATAAGAATAGTAGAAGAAAATAGTTTGAAATCGATCACAATGAAGACTATTCGTAATTGACTACATTCTTATTATTCACAGTTTCTATCATTCAATATTATTACATTGTCACTTTGCATTCAAAATTTTGTTTCTTCATTAAAGTTATTTTACAATATTTATCATCTCAACAAACTGAGGTAACTAATCAAATTTAAAATTAAAATGACTCAATAAATCTCAGACATATTTAACATATTTAAAATGGTTATGTTAATATTAGATGTATTGACATATTATTGATAAAATTAAGCATATGTTCCTGATATTATCGATAGATTTTCCTTGGTCGCACACGACTGAAACCAACCTAGATCCATCTTAACTCCGGATCTATCAAGCGCCGAGAGGGATCAAATCTCTCGAGGTGAAAATCTTTCCTCAAGTTTTGCACTCAAAAAAGAGGTTTTCACCTCAAGAGATTTGATCCCTCTCGGCACTTGATAGATCCAGAGTTAAGATGGATCTAGGCTGGTTTAATTAAAATATCCTAATTAAATATATTGTTTTTATCTAAATATAAAAAAGACTGAAATTATATTTCTTTAGAATTTCATAAATGTATGAATAATTGTGTTTCATGATATATTTGTTACATGAAATGAAATGAAATATATTTGTATTTTCTGCATACTTTGAAATGAAAGTAATTTTTATTTGTTTATGTTATATCACAATGTGTTGATGCTAATTAGATGAAATAATTGTGTTGTAACATAATATAATGTTGAAACATTTTGCATGTGTAATGTGTATGTGTTTATGTATCTATTTGTTTATTTTGCATATTTTATATGATAAATGTTTACTATTTCTTTGATGATATAATGATTGTGCTTTTTTAGATAATATGATGATTTTTTTTAATTGATAAGATGTTTTTGTTTTCTACATGATGTGGATTGTACATGTGAAATGATACAATAATGATAATAATGATGGGGAGAGAGAGAGATGGTGTGTGTGTGTGTGTTTGTGTGTGTGTGAGAGAGAGAGAGAGAGAATGTGTGTCTTTTTGTTTGAGAGAGGGAGAGAGAGAGAGAGAGAGTGTGTGTGTGTGTGTGTGTGTGTGTGTGAGAGAGAGAGAGAGAGAGAGGAGGGGGGGGGAGAGAGAGAGGGGAGGGGTGGGGGAGAGAGAGGGGGGGGGAGAGGGAGAGCGAGGAGAGAGAGAGAGTGTGGGGGGAGGGGGGTAGACAAGAGAGTGTGGGGGTAGACTAGGGGAGAAGGATATAGGGTAGAAAGAGGGATCGAGAGAGAGAGAGAGAGAGAGAGAGAGAGAGGGGGAGAGATGGAGAGAGGGATAGAGAGCGAGAGAGCGACGGGGACAAAGAGAGAGAAGGAGGGAGGGGTAGAGAGAGATTTATAGAGAGATAGAGAGAGAGAGAGAGAGAGAGAGAGAGAGAGAGCGAGGGGGGGAGAGAGAGGGGGGGGAAGAGAGAGAGAGAGAGAGAGAAAGAGGATGAGAGAGAGAAAATGGGGGAGAGAGGGGGAGAGAGAGGGGGAGAGAGAGATGAGGGGAGAGAGAGGGGGGGGAAAGAGAGAGAGAGGGTGAGGAAGAGAGAGAGAGAGAGAGTGGGGGTGGGGTGGGACACAGTGCGGGGGGGGAGAGAGAGAGTGAGAGAGAGTGTGAGTGAGAGTGAGTGGGGAGAGAGAGAGAGGGGGGGGGAGAGATGGGAAGAGAGACAGGGAGAGAGATGGAGAGCAAGAGAGCGAGGGGGAGAGATAGAGGGTGGTAAAGAGAGAGAGAGAGAGAGGTGGGTGGTAGAATGGGAGAGAGAGAGAGAGCGGGTGGGGGGCGAGTGATAGAGAGAGAGAGAGAGAGTTTGTGTGTGTGTGTGTGTGTGTATGCGCGTGAGAGAGAGAGAAGGTGATAGATGGGGAGAGGGATAGGGAGAGCGAGAGAGCAATGGGGACAGAGAGGAAAGGACAGAGAGAGAGAGCGATGGGGAAGGGGGAAAGAGGGAGAGAGGAAGGGAGAGAGAGAGAGAGAGAGAGAGAGTTGGGTGAGGTAGAGTGGGGGGGAAGAGAGACAAAGAGAGATAGGGGGAGGGAGAGAAGGAGAGAGAAATAGAGAGAGGGGGAGAGATGGAGAGAGGGATAGAGAGAGTGAGAGAGCGAGGGGGGGAGAGAGAGAGAGAGAGAGAGACAGAGGAGGGGGGGGAGAGAGAGAGGGGAGGGGTGGGGGAGAGAGAGAGGGGAGGGGAGAGCTAGAGAGCGAGAGAGAGAGAGTGTGGGGGGGGAGGGGGGTAGAGAGAGAGTGTGGGGGGGGTAGACTAGGGGAGAAGGATATAGGGCAGAAAGAGGGACGGACAGAGAGAGAGAGAGAAAGAGAGAGAGGGGGAGAGATGGAGAGAGGGATAGAGAGCGAGAGAGCGACGGGGACAAAGAGAGAGAAGGAGGGAGGGGTAGAGAGAGATTTATAGAGAGATAGAGAGAGAGAGAGAGAGAGAGAGAGAGAGAGAGCGAGGGGAGGAGAGAGAGGGGGGGAAAGAGAGAGAGAGAGAGAGAGAAAATGGGGGGGAGAGGGGGAGAGAGAGGGGGAGAGAGAGATGGGGGGAGAGAGAGGGGGGGGGAAGAGAGAGAGAGGGTGAGGAAGAGAGAGAGAGAGAGCGGGGGTGGGGTGGGACACAGTGGGGGGGGGGGAGAGAGAGAGTGAGAGTGAGTGGGGAGAGAGAGAGAGGGGGGGGGGAGAGATGGGAAGAGAGATAGGGAGAGAGATGGAGAGCGAGAGAGCGAGGGGGAGAGATAGAGGGTGGTAGAGAGAGAGAGAGAGAGAGAGGTGGGTGGTAGAATGGGAGAGAGAGAGAGCGGGCGGGGGGCGAGTGAGAGAGAGAGAGAGAGAAAGTTAGTGTGTGTGTGTGTGTGTGTATGCGCGTGAGAGAGAGAGAGAGAGAGAGAGAGAGAGAGAGAGAGAGAGATAGAGAGAGAGAGAGAAGGTGATAGATGGGGAGAGGGATAGGGAGAGCGAGAGAGCAATGGGAACAAAGAGGAAAGGATAGAGAGAGAGAGAGATGGGGAAGGGGGAAAGAGGGAGAGAGGAAGGGAGAGAGAGAGAGAGAGAGAGAGGTGGGTGAGGTAGAGTGGGGGAGAGAGAGATGGGGGGGAAGAGAGACAAAGAGAGATAGGGGGAGGGAGAGAAGCAGAGAGAAATAGAGAGAGGGGGAGAGATGGAGAGAGGGATAGAGAGAGTGAGAGAGCAAGGGGGGGGGGGAGAGAGAGAGAGAGAGAGAGAGAGAGAGAGAGAGAGATGGCGGGGGAGAGATAAAGTAGGGGTGAGAGAGAGAGAGAGAGAGATAGGGGGCAAGAGAGAGAGATGGAGAAGGGGGTGAGAGCGAGAGAGAGAGAGGGGGGGGAGAGAGAGTGGGGGGGGTGCGGGGAGAGAGAGAGAGAGAGAGAGAGAGAGAGAGAGAGAGAGAGATAATGGGTGGGACAGGGTGATAGAGAGAGGGGGGGACAAAGAAAGGGGGGGTAGGAGGGTACATTGAGAGGGGGACAGAGAGAGATGGGGGGAGAGAGAGGGGGTGGGCAAGAGAGAGAGAGAGAGAGAGAGAGAGAGAGAGAGAGAGATAAGGGGGGGAGAGAGCAAGAAAATAACAAAGAGAGATATAGATAGAGAGAGAGAGGGGTGGGGAGATAGATCTATAGAGAGAGAGAGAGAGAGAGAGAGAGAGGTGGAGAGAGAGCTATAGAGAGAGTGGGGTGGAGAGGGAGGCGGGAAAGGGGGTGGGGCATGGGGTGTGAGAAAGAGAGAGAGAGACGAAGATAGATGGGGCAGGAGGGTACAAAGAGAGGTTTAGAGAGAGAGAGAGAGAGAGAGAGAGAGAGAGAGGGAGGGAGGGATTGGGGCAGGAGGGTATACATAGAGGGGGTGGGAGAGAGAGAGGGGGGTAAGAGAGGGAGAGGAAGAGAGAAAGGGAGAGTGAGAGAGAGGGGGGGAGATGGATAGAGAGAGACAGCGAGGGGGAGAGAGAGAGAGCGGGGAGAGATATAGAGAGTGAGAGAGTGGGAGAGTGACAGAGAGAGAGAGAGAGTGAGATAGATAGAGAGAGGGTGGGGGAGAGAGAGAGAGAGAGAGGTCGGTGAGGTAGAGTGGGGGAGAGTGATAGGGGGGGGAAGAGAGAGAGAGATGGGGGGAAAGAGAGAGATATGGAGAGGGGAGAGAAAGAGAGGGGGGAAGATAAGAGAGAGAGAGAGAGAGAGAGAGAGAGAGATAGAGAGAGAGAGAGAGAGTGTGTGTGTGTGTGAGAGAGAGAGAGAGAGAGAGATGGAGGGGGGATAGAAAGAGAGGGGGGAAGAGAAAGAGAGAGGAGAGAAGAGAGCTAGAGAGCGAGAGAGCGAGAGACAGAGAGAGAGAGTGAGAGAGAGAGAGAGAGAGTATGAGAGAGAGAGAGAGAGAGAGAGAGAAAGGGGGAGAGAGATGGGGGGGAGCGAGAAATGGGGGAAGAAAGATAGGGGTGGGTGAGTGAGAGGGGGGCGAAGAGAGAGAGGGAGAGAGAGGGGAGGGGGAATAGGGAGAGAGAAAGATACAAAGGGGAAGAGACACAAAGGGAGAGAGAGTGAGAGAGATTGTGTTTAAGTGTGTGACACAAAGATAGAGGAGAGAGAGAGAGAGAGAGAGAGACAGAGAGGGAAAAAGTGAGGGGAAGACAAATAGAGAGAGAGAGAGAGAAGGAGGGAGGAGAGAGAGGAACAGAGAGAAAATAGAGAGAGAGAGAGAGAGAGAGAGAGAGAGAGAGAGAGAGATAGGGGGATATATATATATATATATATATATAGAGAGAGAGAGAGAGAGAGGGGGGAGATATAGGTTGGGAAGATAGAGAGAGTGGAAGAGAGAGAGAGAGAGAGGCAAAGACAGAGATAAAGAGAGAGGATGAGAGAGAGATAATGAGGGGGAGAGGGAGATAGAGAGGGGGGAGGGAGAGAGAGAGAGAGAAAGAAACAGAGGGGGGGAGAGGGGAAGAGAGAGAGGTAGAGCGAGAGAGTGAGGGGGAGAGAGAGATAGAGAGAGAAAGAGAGAGAGAGGGGGGGAGAGAGAGAGCAGGGGGAGTGAGAGAAAGAGAGAGGGAGAGAGGGAGAGAGAGAGAGGGGGAGAGAGAGGGGGAGAGGGGAAAATAGAGGGGGAGAGGGGGGGAGGAAAGGGGAGAGAGAGAGAGAGAGAGAGAGAGAGAGAGAGGGTGTTTGAGAGTGAGGGGGAAGAGAGGGAGAGAAGGAGAGGGGAGAGAAAGAGAGGGGGGTGAGCGAGAGAGAGCGTAAAGAGAGAGAGAGAGAGAGAGAGAGAGAGAGAGAGAGAGAGAGACTGTGGGAGAGAGTGATTGGGGGAGAGAGAGAAGGGGGGAGAGAGATAGCGGGGTAGAGACAAAGGGGGGGAAGCGAGAGAGGGCAAGGAAGAGAGAGAGAGAGAGAGAGAGAGAGAGGCGGAGATATATAGAGAAGGAGAGAGAGAGAGAGAGAGAGAGAGAGAGGGAGAGAGAGAGATTGTAGAGGAGAGTGGGAGGTAGAGAAAGACAAGGGGTGATAGATAGAGATGAAGAGGGGAGATAAATCAAGGGTGGATGAGCTAGAGAGAGCGTAAAGAGAGAGAGTGTGTGTGAGAGACAAAGAAAGGGGGGGACAGAGAGAGAGAGAGAGCGAGAAGGTGGGGGGAGCGAGAGAGAGAGAGAGAGAGAGAAGGGGGGGAGAGAGCAAGACAGTAACAAAGAGAGAGATAGATAGAGAGAGAGAGGGGTGGGGAGATAGATCTATAGAGAGAGAGAGAGAGAGAGGTGGAGAGAGAGCTATAGAGAGAGTGGGGTGGAGAGGGAGGCGGGAAAGGGGGTGGGGCATGGGGTGTGAGAGAGAGAGAGAGAGACGACGATAGATGGGGCAGGAGGGTACAAAGAGAGGTTTAGAGAGAGAGAGAGAGAGAGAGAGAGAGAGAGAGAGGGAGGGAGGGATTGGGGCAGGAGGGTATACATAGAGGGGGTGGGAGAGAGAGAGGGGGGTAAGAGAGGGA
>JAXQQM020076839.1:7500-20000 GCA_034641835.2 Pinus albicaulis | reverse complement strand
TTGCATAAACATTATGCCAAAATGTATGGAAACCCTTGAGCCATTTTATTATAAAGTAACAGTAGCAAATGATACAATGAATGACAGAAGAATAAGGCTAGAAGCCTTCTATGAAAATACATGCCAAAATACAAGTGCTGCTCCATAGCAGAATGCCCATGAATAGGGACTACGCAATCATAGAAGGGAGACTATTGTACTGAGTGAAAAACAACATGGATCTACATATACATGGCTAATATATCATTGGGAGAGAAGATCTAAGCTCCCAATCACTACCTCTAGTCAATCCTGGAAGGATTGGCTGAAATATGCAAAACTGCTGAAATGCTAGAGTTGCTAAGTAGCTGCAGCAACTCAATACATGGAATGGAATGGAGAAGGCTGAATGGCTAAAGGTGATGAAGAGCCCTTCTCCTTTGGAAACATTAAGTGCAAGGCTGATCCCTACACCAAAGATCTCACCCTCTGAAATGCCTGCAAAACCCTCACTGCAAATGTGCTCCAAATAGAACGCAGTCTATTAGAGGGCCTGCGCTGTAACTGGTGGAAGTGGTTGGCCTCCTGAAAATGATAGTGGAATAAGCTCGGGAACCATCCTCACTAACCTCCTGTAAGTAGAGAAACTCCCTCCTCTGAAATATCAGCTCAAAATGGTGTATGGAGACCTCCCCAGCAACATCCAGCAACACTGCACAATATCTGTTGCAGAAACTGCACTGATGTAGATGGCTGATGCTATGGCCTGAATGCCGAAATATGGAGGATGAGTGAAATCCTTTATGAGCTACTCAAGAAGGAGAGGAAATCCTAAACATGACTCCCTCGTGTCCGAGAGCACTGCAGCTCTGCTGAACAACAAGAGGCAGTAATTTGTCTCAATAAACAAATAATCAAATGATCCAAGATAATCTCAATGGGCTGCCTTGCTCCTCTTTTAAACTCAATGAAGCCTCCACCTTCCTTCCTCTAGAAGTTTTCTCCCTCATGGAATATTCCTCCACTAAAACTTCGTTGTCCCACTTAGTGCTCTCCAACTCATGCCAACGCAGTTTGACTTGTTCAATTAGGCCTTGTCCATTTGCATTTTAACCCCTTTCACACATGAGGGTGTGAAATCCAGCACCATGATGATCCCTTTTCACATTGTAAGGGATTTTATTCCTGTTTATTATGTGAATGGGTCACTTTACCCACTTTTATTCAACAAAATGAAAATATGCAACTATAATGTTCCATTTTAGCTTGAGGCTAAAATTGGGAACATTACAGTCCTCCCCTCCCACATGTTTCTTGTCCTCAATCAACTGCATAGAGAGAACAAAATTCCTCCTCCTTCTTCTCTTGTGGCCTCCTCATCCATGGTCCCACCACTGCTCAAATATGCTGCAATAAATCTTCCCTCCAATGCTCTCTCCCAAGTATGCAAATTGAAAATGATGATTGTCATGGAAAGATAGAAGGTGTAGTGGAATCCCTCCCACTGGAATGTGGCCTCCTTAAGGTAGGAGTGATGATATTCATGGGATAATTATGCTCCCAATGATGATCCTCTCATCCATGCTACCATCAAATGAAAATCTCAACCCTCGGTTTTTGCAATGTGTTGGGGCTAAATGGAGAATGTGCTTGTGCTCCTCAAGATGGTCCTCTCTCCATTTAAAGTGTTCATGGGGTTGCCTCTATCCTTGGATTGAAATAGTATGGCCTCTAAGAATGGCCCAAGCTACCCCATCAAGAAAATCAGCCATGAAATGCCTCTGCAAATTCTCCAAGTGGTCCCTCCCACAAGAAGGTACAAGTAGTAATGTGGCAATCATGGTTTTCCCATGGTATCTCCTACAACATAAAACAAGTATAATGGGGAGAATATTGCTCCCAATGGGTTGTACATACAACGATCCCCAAATAAGTCTCCTCAATAGATATACAACATCAGAAATACATAAGGAGCAATATGCAATAGAAACAAGTTGTCAAATGACAACCGAAGAGTGGTCCCAAATCCTACTCATGGAACCTGTGTAGTGCCTCCTTGGCCTGCCTCAAAATCAAGAGTAACAAGTGTTGTACTAGCCACTTGTTTGCTGCCACAACATCTCCTCATATGATGAAGCATGAAATACAAATTGGTGCCAATGGTGCACACCAAGAAGCATGTGGCTTCCCCCCATAGACTATCATAAGAATAGCCATAATCAAGGCTACAAGTAGCTGCAAGTACATAATATCAAATGCAAGAAGGGTTGATCCTCCTTGAGACAATAGGCTGCTCATATGAAGTAAAGAGGTACAAAATGGGAAATGATACCTTCTCTACCATGTACTTGAGACCTTGAGCTGAAATGGCACATCTGAATGCTCTCCCTCTCCTCCAGTGAGTAAGGGAATGGTTGTGCCAACCTCTCCAAAATCATCTGGGCTCTGTATCTAAAAATATGATGATGTTTATCATACTAGATGCCCTCCCAAGTGACTCCTCTAGCAAAGCAAAGTATGCATCCAAGTGCATAGCTGGAAAGTCCTCATGTGCTGCATGCAATAGTGTTCTCCTTGAGACTAGAAGCCCCAGTCAAGAAGAGTCTGCCCTAATGATAGATGATCATATCATCCACTAAGTATCAGCCATCTCGATCAAGGCCATCCAAGAATCATGCGTGCATCAATATCCTAGGCAATAATCAACCAAAGTTGAGTCCTCCATCCTGGATCAATCCTCCACATAGACAGCACTGGTGTTTTGCAATATGGTGCTCTATCATGCTGCTGCCTGCTACCTTGACATCCCCTCATGGAAAAGTCATCCTCCAAGTTGCTCCCATGCCATCATGCAACTACTCATGCTCAAATAGAAATGATGCTCTCTGAAAATGAGCCTCCCATGAGAAACTATCACCTCCAAAGAATCTCCCGATCCTGGGCATTGTAAGCATGAGCGGCCTCCATCTACTCCAATGCATGAAAGAGTCCTTCCTCAAAGGAAGTATCATCTCTCTCACCAAATATATGTAGCATCCATCCTGCATCATGAAGATGCTATCGTCCATCTCTGCAGCAACTATATCAGCACAGTATAACTGATGAGAGTGGGTGATGCTGAAAATGAGAGAGCGTCTCCCTCCTCCTTGAGTCTATCCCAACTCTCTGTGCTATGCTGAATTCTCCCAAGGTTTCCACCCTTCTAAAATCAAGGTTTGAGGCCCCCAAATATGGAGCATCCAACCTCCTCTGCTGATCTACTGGTCTCCTTGGTGCAATGTCTCCCTGCAGTGAGACACCATCATCAAGAGATGACTGAATGTATAAATGGAGAAAACCCTCAATGCTTCCAATGTGAAATCCAATCATCATCTTAGGTGCATCAACCTCATAAAATAGACAGGGTGTGTGCTCCTCATCACATGATGCTGATCATCCTCCCTATCTTCTCCTTCTATCTCCATAGCTCTGCACCCTACTACCAATGGCATAGATGTATCATGAGTTGTGCCTTGATCTCTACATGGGAAATCTTGGGGGATTTCTTGCAAAGACACAAGAATCCCTCTATGTGGAGCAAGAGCTCCTCTTTCCTCTGCATGAGGCACTGGATCAACTCTAGCTATACCAGCGCAGTTGCCCTCGTCCTCATCAATATGTAGGGCAACTTCTCTAGAATCTGATCTCCTTTTGAAAAAGAGACCGCCATGCTCTCTTGTGAAAGAATATGAAATGGATACCTTGCCTCCAACAAGGTATGATGCAAGATGTCAGCCTTCTCATCAATGTTCTGAAGTGGACTGAGTTTATGTTTCCTCCTTTTACATGCAAAGTCTTGGTTTGTTTCTCTGAAGGTGTTTCATATTTTCTCCCACCAAATCCTTCCATCATTGTTCGAATGAATCTGAAATAGGAAGAAGTATTTGCATCCTTTAAAGAACATGACTCAAATATCCACCATGCATAGGTCTTACCTCTCAAGTGCAGCGCTGCAAATCTGGAAACTTTGTGCTCCTGCAACATGGTCTTCAACTCCTATACCCACGCTTTGGCTGAACATGTAGGTGAACCTCTGAAAGTAGATAGAATAAATATATCTTGCTGCTGGCTTCCTTTCACCTTAGACTTGCAAAATTCCATGAAAGTGAGATGATCTTTGAATGTCATAGTTTGAGACTCATACTCCTTCTGAAAATCTTCAAGAGTCTTCCTCTTGATCACCTCCCCTTCTTTCCCATATTTCCCATGACAAAGCTGAACATGTGACTGCATTTTGCATCAAAGGATGTGATTTCATGTTCACATTCCTCATTAGAAACCCTAGAGTTTGTTTCTGTTTCACACCCTTGTGGAGATTCTTCAAATCTCTCCCTTCTCTTTTGCTTGTGGCTCCCATGAAAGCCCTAGGTGGATTGAGGGAGAAGCTTGGCTAGCTCATCTCCTTTTTCTTCCTTCTTCTCCATAAAGTGGATTCTTCCTCATCTTCTTAGATGGCATCTTGGTGAAGATCCACAGGCTGAGCCAAGATTATGCTATGATACCACTGCAATGTTCCTTTTTTAGAAACATTGTCAATCGACAAGCAAATCTATTCCAGAGATAGGCTGAAGGGGCATTTACTGGATTTATCACCTTCATAAAGAAGGATAAGCTCCAGAGGCTTCCTGGCCCACTATAAAACTATTTCTATAGAGCGTTGTCAAGGGACAAAATTCCCAAGATGGAATACAACAAGATTGGGAATCTCTCATGATAACCCAAACATGCAACTACAACAATATAAAGACATAACCTGGAAATAGCAGTGAATAAAAATTATGCCAAAATGTATGGAAACCCTTGAACCATTTTATTATAAAGTAACAGTAGCAAATGATACAATGAATGTTAGAAGAATAAGGCTAGAAGCCTTCCATGAAAATACATGCCAAAATACAAGTGCTACTCCATAGAAGAATGCCCATGAATAGGGACTGCGCATTCATAGAAGAGAGACTGTTGTACTGAGTGAAAAACAACATGGATCTGTATATACATGGCTCATATATCATTGGGAGAGAAGTTCTAAGCTCCCAATCACTACCTCTAGTCAATCGTGGAAGGATTCGCTGAAATATGCAAAACTACTGAAATGTCGGAGTTGTTGGGTTGTTGCAGCAACTCAATACATGGAATGGAATGGAGAAGGATGAATGGCTGAAGCTAATTTATTGAAATCTGTTATTGAAATATTTTTGAGATTTAAATATTTCATTCACACATTTTTTTAACTTGTAATTACCTTATATTCATTTTAATGGAGAGACGAACTTACGCATGCTTTCATACTGAATAGATTGTAAAATAAGCCTCTCAACTCAATGAACATGTGAACTCAACAAAATAATATTACTTTACAAAAATGATATCTCTACAATTTTTTTAATCAGTTAAAATTACCTGATGATATACATTATCACGACTTGACTTAACTTTTTAATGCTATTTATTTTTATTATTATAATATAACTTTTTAATGTTATTTATTTTTGTTATTATAATATCCCATCTCATCTTTTCCAGAACCAAATTAGAAATTAAAATAAAAAGATGGATATACCTTTTCATTTATACATTACACACAAAAATGCACCATGAGGAAGCGGGTATCGAGTTTAATTGAGTTGGATAATCCGCTTGATACAAATGGAGGACGGAGCTTATTTGATAAAGTAGATGTAACTAAACCAGCAAGAATATTTTTGAAAGTTTACTTAAAATAGTGCAATAAGTAGAGGTCGAGAGGAAGCGGGTATCGAGTTTAATTGAGTTGGATAATCCGCTTGATACAAATGGAGGACGGAGCTTATTTGATAAAATAGATGTAACTAAACCAGCAAGAATATTTTTGTAAGTTTACTTAAAATAGTGCAATAAGTAGAGGTCGAGATGAAAAACAACTAATATGCTTTTTTGATTTTGTACATGTGCGTAAAGAACCATAATATCTATTTTTGATTTTGTACATGTGCGTGAATTGCAAGAACTTGTGTGTGTTTCTTCTGCCGCGCGGCCACGTTTTCATTAGGCGTCTGCTTTTCTTTTTCCTTCTCAATTTTCTTTTACTCTGTTCAATGTTTGTTTTATTCTACTTTGTTTGTTTGTCTGATTTTGTTCCGTTTGTTTGTCTCTGATCTGATTTTCTTTGGTGCTGTGTATTTTATATAGTGTACAGTTTAATTTTCATTGTTTTTTATCATATTTTCTGTCCGGAGTGAAACTTCCATTTACTTGAATTTCCTCAGCGTTTGTTCTGGTGTAGCTGTTTAAATATCTGCAATCAGACATGGAAGCTGTTTAAAGATTTGCAATCAGACATGGAGTCAACGTAAAGATTATGTTTAGTTTATGGCAATCCTTTTGAAAGGGTTTGAAAAAATGTTTACACCAAGGACATGTAACTAGATCAGTTTTTGCAGTGAAATTACTTAAAATATTGTTCTAAGTAATTTTTATTTGCTCATATACCATATATTTCTTGTTTTCATGATGTTTTTTGTTAAAATCTTATTAAATATACATTTCTCCTATACCAGAGGATGGCCTATCTAATTAAATTTATTTATATTTCTACACCAGCTGCAGAGGACAGGACTCGAGCGGAAGAGAGGCTACTGAATTGAAAATCTGATTAACATTTCTTGCGGTGGACTAACATTTAGTGCAATTAAAAAACTGTGAGTAATTCTTCGTGTCCATTTAATTTCTTAGTATTTAAATTTGCGTTTAAAGATTTATTAGTTCTATATTTGAAATCAAATCATCCTAATATCCGTTCTATATTTGCGTTTAAAGATTTATTAGGTCTGATTTATTAGTTCTATATTTAGAGATCAAATCATCAGATTGAAATTGATGTAGGAGATTATTACATACTTCAATCATATTCATCTTGAAGTTGACGCCCTGAATCTTGAAGAAGATAATCCTAATTTGTTTCTTCTTTTTATACTAAATGCAACGAGATTTAGGGTTTTTAACTAAATTCTTAAGAGGGAGGGAATATAAAGAGATTGTAAATTCTTATGGCGGAGAGAAGCTGACGTGCGTGGTTTTTTTATTAGATTCTCTAAGTAGGAAGGGATTCAGAGAGAATTTGTAAGTTGTGACCAGATTTAGGGTTTTCTAACTAAATTCTTCAAAAGGAATGGATATAACAAGAGATTAGTTTTTAACTAAATTCTTCATAGGGAGGGAATATAAAGAGATTGTAAATTCTTACGGCGGAGAGAAGCTGACGTGTGTGGTTTTTTTATTAAATTCTCGAAGTAGGAAGGGATTTAGAGAGAATTGGTAAGTTGTGACCAGATTTAGGGTTTTCTAACTAAATTCTTCAAAAGGAATGGATATAACAAGAGATTATAACTAAATTCTTGAAAAAGAAGAGATTATAACTAAATTCTTCAAAAGGAAGGGATATAAGAAGAGATCATAAATTGTGACAGGGAGAGAAGAGAAGTTTTAAAAAATAGTTAAAAGAAAGCTAAAGCAAGTAGCATAGGAAAGCAACGAGGCATTTATTAAGCGAGTTTTTATTTGGTAATTTGTGCCACACACCGCCACAGCTAACTCCAAGAAAGTCGAATCGTAGGTAGGCTGAGTATGATGGATAAGTATGAACGGATTTAGCGACGTAGGTTTGCGAACTCCAAGAAAGTCGACTCGTCAGCAGTTTAGGAATAAATTTGGTTCTTTAGGGGGAGCCAAGTGATACGGACAACAGCTGTTTAAGTTCATGATATATTGTGTTTCATGATATATTTGTTACATGATATGATGTTGGCATTTATGTATAGATGTATTTTTAGTTATAATGTGTATGTGCTTTTGTATGTTGTATTTTTCGCATACTTTTAAATGAAAGTAATTTTTAGTTGCTTATGTTATATCACAATGTGTTGATGCTAATTAGATAAAATAATTGTGTTGTAACATAATATAATGTTGAAACCTTTTGCATGTGTAATGTGTATGTGTTTATGTATCTATTTTTTTCTTTTGCATATTTTATATATGATAATATGTTTACTATTTATTTGATGATATAATGATTGTGCATTTTTAGGTAATATGATGATTTTTTTTTAATTGATAAGATGTTTTTGTTTGCTGCATGATGTGGACTGTACATGTGAAATGATACAATAATGATAATAATGATGGGGAGAAAGAGAGATGGTGAGAGAGAAAGAGAGAGAGAGAGAGAGAGAGAGAGAGAGAATGTGTGTCTTTTTGTTTGAGAGAGAGGGAGGGAAGGAGGGAGGGAGGGAGGGAGAGAGAGAGAGAGAGTGTGTGTGTGAGAAAGAGAGAGCGAGAGAGAGAGTGTGTGTGTGTGTGAGAGAGAGAGAGAGAGAGAGAGAGAGAGGTGGCGATGAGAGAGAGAAAGAGGATGAGAGAGAGAAAATGGGGGGGAGAGGGGGTGGGAGAGAGAGAGAGGTGGGGGGCAGGAGGGTATAGAGGGAGGGGGGGGAAAGAGAGAGAGAGGGTGAGGAAGAGAGAGAGAGAGAGAGAGACAGAGAGAGAGAGAGGAGACATAGTGGGGGGGAGAGAGAGAGAGAGAGAGCAGGTGGGGGGGCACATAGTGGAGGGGGGGGGGAGAGAGAGAGAGGGGGGTGGGGGAGAGATGGGAAGAGAGATAGGGAGAGATATGGAGAGCGAGAGAGCGAGGGGGAGAGATAGAGGGTGGTAGAGAGAGAGAGAGAGAGAGGTGGGTGGGAGAATGGGAGAGAGAAAGAGAGCAGACAGGGGGCAAGTGAGAGAGAGAGAGTTAGTGTGTGTGTGTGTGTGTGTGAGAGAGAGAGAGAGAGAGAGAGAGAGAGAGAGTGAAGGTGATAGATGGGGAGAAGGATAGAGAGAGCGAGAGAGCAATGGGGACAGAGAGAAGAGGACAGAGAGAGAGAGATGGTGAAGGGAGAAAGAGGGAGAGAGGAAGGGAGAGAGAGAGAGAGAAGGGGGTGAGAGAGCTAGAGAAAGAGAGAGAGAGAGAAAAGGGGGTGGGAGAGAGAGAGGGGGGGGCGGGGGAGAGAGAGATAGGGGGGAGGGAGAGAAAGAGAGAGAAATAGAGAGAGTGGGAGAGATGGAGAGAGGGATAGAGAGAGTGAGGGGGAGAGAGATAGAGGGGGAGAGAGAGAGAGAGAGAGGAGACAGAGAGAGAGATAGATGAAGGGGAGAGATAAATTAGGGGTGAGAGAGAGAGAGAGATAGGGGGCAAGACAGAGAGATGGATAAGGGGGGGAGAGAGAGAGAGGAGGGGGGAGAGAGAGGCAGGGGGGAAGAGAGAGAAAGAGAGAGAGAGAGAAAGAGATAACGGGTGGGAGAGGGAGATAGAGAGAGGGGGTAGGAGGGTAAATTGAGAGGGGGACAGAGAGAGTGGGGGAGAGAGAGATGGGGGGAGAGAGAGAGGGGGTGTGTGTGAGAGAGAGAGAGAGAAGGGGGGGACAGAGCTAGACAGTAACAAAGAGAGAGATAGATAGAGAGAGAGAGGGGGAGGGGTGGGGGAGATAGATCTAGAGAGAGAGAGAGAGAGAGAGAGAGAGAGAGAGAGAGAGAGAGGGGGGGTAGAGAGGGAAGTGGGCAAGGGGGTGCGAGATTGGGGGGTGGGGCGTGCGGTGAGAGAGAGAGAGAGAGAGAGAGAAAGAGAGACAAAGATAAATGGGGCAGGAGGGTACAAAGAGAGGGTTGGAGAGAGAGAGAGAGAGAGAGAGGGAGGGATGGGGGCAGGAGGGTATAGAGAGAGGCAGAGAGAGAGAGGGGGTGGGAGAGAGAGAGGGGGTGGGAGAGAGAGAGGAAGAGAGAAAGGGAGAGTGAGAGAGGGGGGGGGGGCAGATGGATAGAGAAAGACAACGAGGGGGAGAGAGAGAGAGCAGGGAGAGATCTAGAGAGTGAGAGAGTGGGAGAGTGACAGAGAGAGAGGGAGTGAGATAGATAGAGAGAGGGTGGGAGAGAGAGAGAGAGACAGAGAGAAACAGATAGAGAGAGAGGTCGGCGAGGTAGAGTGGGGGAGAGTGATAGGGGGGAAGAGAGAGAGAGAGGAGGGGGGAGAGAGAGGCAGGGGGGAAGAGAGAGAGAGAGAGAGAGAGAGAGAGAGAGAGAGGGGGGAAGAGAAGAGAGAGAGAGAGAGAGAGAGAGAGAGAGAGAGGGGGGGGAGAGAGAGAGGAGGGGGGAGAGAGAGACAGGGGGAAGAGAGAGAGAGAGAGAGAGAGAGAGAGAGACGGAGAGAGAGAGAGAGAGAGAGAGACGGAGAGAGAGAGAGAGAGAAGGTGGGGGGAGAGAGAGATGGGGGGAGAGAGACATGGGTGGGTGAGTGAGAGGGGGGGAAGAGAGAGAGGGAGAGAGAGGGGAGGGGGAATAGGGAGAGAGAAAGATACAAAGGGGAAGAGACACAGAGGGAGAGAGAGAGTGAGAGAGATTATGTTTCAGTGTGTGACACAAAGATAGAGGGGAGAGAGAGAGAGAGAGAGAGAGAGGGACAAAGAGAGGGGGAGACAAAGAGAGAGAGAGAGAGAAGGAGGGAGGAGAGAGAGGAACAGAGATAAAATAGAGATTGAGAGAGAGACGAAGGGGAGAGATACAGAGACAGAGATAGAGAGAGAGAGAGAGAGAGAGATAGAGAGAGAAAGAGAGAGAGAGGGAGAGAGAGATAGGTAGGGGGAGATATAGGTTGGGGAGATAGAGAGAGTGGAAGAGAGAGAGAGAGGCAACGACAGAGATAAAGAGAGAGGATGAGAGAGAGATAACGGGGGGGGGGAGAGGGAGGGAGAGAGAGAGAGATAACGGGAGGTCTTGTCATAGAATTTTCTGCAAATACATGGAAAACACCCAAAAACTCATAAATAACTTAGTAAGTAGATTTCTAATGGATTTTCTTGTTTCCTTTCTTAATGTTGACTAGAAGACTCTATGAGAGCTATTACAATTGCAGTCACTAGGTAATACAAAGTATAATAGCAGATATTCTCTACAATTACTTAGCATGTCATACTACAAAAATACCCAAAAAATCACAGATCAGTAACTTAGTAAATAGAATTCTAATGGATTTTCTTGTTTCCTTCCTTAATGTTGACCAGAAGACTCTATGAGAGCTATTATAATTGCAGTCACTAGGTAAGACAAAGTATAATAGCCTATATTCTCTAAATTTATTTAGCATGTCATACTACAAAATAATTTTTTATATAAAATAGTAACATGTTTGGAAGCCCAACTATAGTTGGATGACACTTTATCTCCATACATGATCTAGATCGTGGAGGTATTCTTGCCATTTTCAATTTGGATTTGCTAGCCTCCATATATGATCTAGATCGTGGAGGTATTGTTGCCATTTCGAATTTGGATTTGCTGGCACTTTGAAGAGTTGATGACTCTTCCATGTTTTTTATATAAAATGTATTACATTAAACTAAAACTCTTGCACATGGTGGGAACATATTCTTTCAACATATTTTTCTCTTCCACCATCATCTTCATTTATACTATTATGATGATTAGAGCATATATTTTACCTTTCATTCTTGGACATTCACAAAGAGCATTGTATCCTTGAATGTTTAGGATGACCAAGTATGTAAAGACCAAGTATGGTTGCTTATAGGATTCTCTCAACATCTTTGTCTCTTCCACCATCATCATCATTTATATTATTATGATGATGTAAGAATATATTTTACTTGTCATCCATGGACTTTGGATGAGGAGGTATGGTTGTAAGAATTGATGTAATGTAAGTGTTAAAAGATTTAGAACTAAATATATATATATATATATATATATATATATATATATATAATAATTAAATTTATTTTGTGTTTGATTTAGCCAATTATATTTAGGTGGAGTTTTATGAGGGTTATTGGATTTATAGGGTTATATTTTGTAAGTTGGTAAAGTTTCTAAACTTACCCTATAAATACCAAATAAATTCACATTGTTAAGGGTTGGCATGGCCTCATATAAGTGTGATTCATGTAAAATTCAGTCACACTTTCCTATATCATAGGTTAATTCCACAAATCACAAATACTTTAACAAACAAGAAATAATAAAATTTATTTTAATTGAAAATTAATAAATTTAATATAAATATAAAATCAAATTATTAAGTGCATATATCAACATAAAAATTCATTCAAAAATTATGTATTTAACTTAAAAGAATGTTTCACGTAGTATACAAACCATTTTTTGAGAGAAGATTAATATATAAAACATATTTTTAACATTTAATTTATTTTGATTTTAAATTTATAATAAAATTAAAAGAACCAAATAATCTAAATATAAAATTAAAATTGGTACTCACAATGACACCTATATATGAGATGGAAGAATTACTTCCAACACAAAAATTAAACGAACATCCCAAATTCCCAAATTACTCCTCTATTTTTATAGTAAGAAATCATCTTTGTTGAAATATTTATCCGTATTTATATTTATTTATATGTGGTTTATTATATGTGTATTGGTGAGTTATATTC
>JAXQQM020076839.1:0-2500 GCA_034641835.2 Pinus albicaulis | reverse complement strand
AAATTCATTCAAAATTATGTATTTAACTTAAAAGAATGTTTCACGTAGTATACAAACCATTTTTTGAGAGAAGAATAATATATAGAACATATTTTTAACATTTAATTTATTTTGATTTTAAATTTATAATAAAATTAAAAGAACCAAATAATCTAAATATAAAATTAAAATTGGTACTCACAATGACACCTATATATGAGATGGAAGAATTACTTCCAACACAAACATTTTTAGAGTGCAAAGTACAGTGTGTTATTTTTCTTTGTTTAAATTGTATTTTTGAATGCTAAATAGGGTACATATAGGACCAAATAAAAATTGTAACCACAAAAACTTAATTTTTTTCTATGTATAGATATATATGAAGTTTATATGGACATAAATTAGTTAACATAAATTTTCAAATAATTTATTGAAATCTGTTATTGAAATATTTTTGAGATTTAAATATTTCATTCACACATTTTTTTAACTTGTAATTACCTTATATTCATTTTAATGGAGAGACCAACTTACACATGCTTTCATACTGAATACATTGTAGAATAAGCCTCTCAACTCAATGAACATGTGAACTCAACAAAATAATATTACTTTACAAAAATGATATCTCTACAATTTTTTTTAATCGGTTAAAATTACCTGATGATATACCTTATCACGACTTGACTTAACTTTTTAATGCTATTTATTTTTATTATTATAATATAACTTTTTAATGCTATTTATTTTTGTTATTATAATATCCCATCTCATCTTTTCCAAAACCAAATTAGAAATTAAAATAAAAAGATGGATATACCTTTTCATTTATACATTACACAAAAAAATGCACCATGAGGAAGCGGGTATCGAGTTTAATTGAGTTGGATAATCCGCTTGATACAAATGGAGGACGGAGCTTATTTGATAAAATAGATGTAACTAAACCAGCAAGAATATTTTTGAAAGTTTACTTAAAATAGTGCAATAAGTAGAGGTCGATAGGAAGCGGGTATCGAGTTTAATTGAGTTGGATAATCCGCTTGATACAAATGGAGGACGGAGCTTATTTGATAAAATAGATGTAACTAAACCAGCAAGAATATTTTTGAAAGTTTACTTAAAATAGTGCAATAAGTAGAGGTCGAGATGAAAAACATGTAATATGCTTTTTTGCTTTTGTACATGTGCGTAAAGAACCATAATATCTATTTCCTTGATCCTACTGCTCGCCTTCGGTGGGTATAGATTTTGGAACCTACATCTATCTAACCGTTGGCGTCGGATGCTTTTATTTCAAATTCAATTGTGATAAAGATGGAATGGATCCAATTTGTGTTTGTGCTGAGGTTGTGAATTGCAAGAACTTGTGTGTTTTTCTTCTGCCGCCCGGCCACGTTTTCATTAGGCGTCTGCTTTTCTTTTTCCTTCTCAATTTTCTTTTACTCTGTTCAATGTTTGTTTTATTCTACTTTGTTTGTTTGTCTGATTTTGGTCCGTTTGTTTGTTTACCAGTTTTCTTTTTCTCTCGTCTCTGATACGATTTTCTTTGGTGTTGTGTATTTTATATAGTGTACAGTTTAATTTTCATTGTTTTTTATCATATTTTCTGTCCAGAGTGAAACTTCCATTTACTTGAATTTCCTCGGCGTTTGTTCTGGTGTAGCTGTTTAAATATCTGCAATCAGACATGGAAGCTGTTTAAAGATTTGAAATCAGACATGGAGTCTTGAAGGAGCCTAGGTAAATAACTAGTTATTCAACGTAAAGATTATGTTTAGTTTATGGAAATCCTTTTGAAAGGGTTTGAAAAAATGTTTACACCAAGGACATGTAACTAGATCAGTTTTTGCAGTGAAATTACTTAAGATATTGTTCTAAGTAATTTTTATTTGCTCATATACCATATATTTCTTGTTTTCATGATGTTCTTGTTAAAATCTTATTAAATATACATATCTCCTATACCAGAGGATGGCCTATCTAATTAAATTTATTTATATTTCTACACCAGCTGCAGAGGACAGGACTCGAGCGGAAGAGAGGCTACTGAATTGAAAATCTGAGTAACATTTCTTGCGGTGGACTAACATTTAGTGCAATTAAAAAACTGTGAGTAATTCTTTCTGTCCATTTAATTTCTTAGTATTTAAATTTGCGTTTAAAGATTTATTAGTTCTATATTTGAAATCAAATCATCCTAATATCAGTTCTATATTTGCGTTTAAAGATTTATTAGGTCTGATTTATTAGTTCTATATTTAGAGATCAAATCATCCTAATATTAGAGATTGAAATTGATGTAGGAGATTATTACATACCTCAAATCATATTCATCTTGAAGTTGACGCCCTGAATCTTGAAGAAGATAATCCTAATTTGTTTTATACTAAATGCAACGAGATTTAGGGTTTTTAACTAAATTCTTCAGAGGGAGGGAATATAAAGAGATTGTAAATTCTTACGGCGGAGAGAAGCTGACGTGTGTGGTTTTTTTATTAGATTCTCTAAGTAGGAA